>SCDY01000213.1:0-84450 GCA_004143825.1 Drosophila micromelanica
AATCAAAAAAATTTTATTTTCAAATATGCATATATTTTGAATGCAGAATCAATATAGATAACAAATCATGATCATAATGGCTTCAAACGTGAAAATCGGTTGAGTTTTGACAAAGTTACGAATGGGGAAAGTTGAGAAAGTTGAGAATAAATATGAACTTTCTGACATATTTTCGATTTTTTTTCTTTTT
Source organism: Drosophila micromelanica (assembly GCA_004143825.1). NCBI lineage: Eukaryota > Metazoa > Arthropoda > Insecta > Diptera > Drosophilidae > Drosophila > Drosophila micromelanica. Next base: position 191 of record SCDY01000213.1, read on the forward strand.
TTGCAACTTTTAATTATTATTACATTACTATTAAACAGTGACTAAAATTACTTTTATTTAATTCAAGTTTTACCCTCATGGAGATGGGGTCAGCAATCTCAGCTGTCATTGTTTTAACTGTAAAAACATGTGCTCCACACAGTAAAAGAACACGAACACACACACACACAGGGGCCATATGACACACACTCACACTCACACGAATTCGATTATCAGATCTCACACACACATGTATATATTTATATAGATATAGTTTTCGTACACAAGCAAAGAAAGTCGATTATTTTTGGTTTATCGTTGCGAACGAGCACGAAAATTGTTTTGATTGGTTCGCGTGTAGTTCAAAATCAAACAAATGTTATCTGATTATCTGCCGGTCTTTTATATAGTAGCTTTATCTGGTTAAATTAGGCATACGGCGCCCTTTTCCCAACAACAACAACATCAACCAACTCTTGCAGCAGTTTCCACTGTGATGTAATGCGATTTTCGGCGCAAGATGTGAGAGCAAGTTGGCCAGCGGAGACAAATGTGGACCAGGAGACTGAGGCTGACGTTGGCGCTGACGCTGGCCCAAGGAGCTAACACCATGTGCCGATGCACTGGGCGTAAGTGCGGGGTGTCTACAAAGAGTTCTCTTCGGATAGCCGAAGTTTGACAGATTTATAAAAGGGGTTTCTTTATAGTGTACATAAATTAAGTTTATGACTGATTGAGAACAGAGGAGCTATATGTTTTACACAGCTATATACACTTAAATTTGGAACAAGAATATATATAGTTTGTGGGTACAATTAATTAAGTAAATTTCCCCAATATATAAACTACAGATATACAATTATTTGCGGCCTTACACAGTTGTTTTATATAATCCATCAACTTAACATGGGCAACAATTTACACACACACACACACGCACAACACACACGCGTAGGTCCAGCTGCATATTAGTGCCATGGCACTTGGTTGCCAATGGTGCCCTTCTTGTAGAACTTGGCCGTTGCCGAAGCGGTTGTCGCCAGCGTTGGTGCAGCCGGATTTGGTTCATACGTTGGACCGCTGCCCTCCGCCTTGAGCACCGCCGCGCATTTCCATTGTCTGGTGTAGTTCATGCGCCAGATGCGCACACAGCCATCGTCGCCGGTGGAGATGAGCATGGTGGCCAGCATATTCCAGCAGACGCGCCAAACGGGGCAATTGTGTTCGCTAAACTTCAGCGTTTGCAGGTCCAATTTCGCATTGCCCGTTGAATCACTAAAAATTTAAATGTTAATAATTTAGATATCTAAATACACCTTGGCTTGACACCTACGTGACGCCGCGTATGTTGACTATGTAGAGATCCTTGCTGGCAACGGCCAGCATGTGAAACGTTCGTCCAGCATTTGGTGCAAAGGCGACATCTGTCACCGGATCGGTTATATCATGGACAGTGTCAACTTTTCCGCATCTACGCGCATTCTCGCTATAGGCAAACAGAAACACTTTGCCCGTTGGCGTCGCAGACTCATCGCTGCCAGCCTGCAATTGAAAAAGTTTACCTTAGTTTGTCATAAATTCTCTAGAGGATCGGGTTAACTTACCGCCAGTAGCTGTGCCACCATATACGTAGATGTATTCCACGACAAGCAGCTGAGCGACAGTTTATTTGCAATCTCATGCTGCACGGGCCATTGGGACAAATTCATAATATCCGGCGCCTCGTAAATTCGAATAATGCCATCGGCGGAGGCGGTGGCCAGCAGCAGACCCAGATACTTGGGTGCGAACTCCACGTCCGTGACGCTGGTGCGCGAGTCGACAAGCGTTGTGCGGCGCACCCAGCGACGGGTGGGCGCATTCGTTGTGGACGCCTTCTCGCCCATCACTTCCTCCCAAACGGACGCGGTGCGGTCAAAGGAACAGGTGGCGATGACCTGGCCAAACTCGGGATTTGCCCAGGACACACGCCAAATAGACCCCGAGTGCGCTTTCCAGCTGCTCGTCACAGACCACTTGCCCTGCTCGTCCTCGTCCCATATCTGTGCCAAATAGAAGAGAAATAATTATACATTTTCCGTGCTCATAAAATGTTTTTTTTTTTATTACCTTTACTGTCTGATCGCTGGAGCAGGTAGCCATGCGACGTCCATAATAATCAAAGACTACGTCGTGTATCACATCTTTGTGGTCCGCTATGATGGGCTCCACATCGAACATCTTTTGTCTTTTATATTTATTCTATTTATTTTTTGCAAAACAAAAAAAAACGCGGCTTTTCTGTAGCAAATGTTGCTGATGTTGTTGTCGGCTGCAGACGCTACCCACTCGCTATTGGCGCGAGTTGGCAGCACCCGTTGATGTTTCGCAACACTTGTTGCTGCTATCGGTACATTCTTGTCGGAAATCGTTATCGCTCGCAGCCTATACTGAATCGGATTCATATTTACGCGTATAAACAATTGCAAAATATGTTCATCAACATAACTGTCAGATACATTTCTCGCTAAGACAGAGCAGGACACAACGCGAACTAGCCACAGTGCGTAACAAGTGTTTCAAAAAGCTAAACAAACCAAGCAAAAAACCTCGCACAAAAGCAAGCAAGAAACCCAATTGGACAAAAACAATTTAGTAACCGGGACTGGAGCAGTTAAATACAAAACACAAAATTGCTAATAAAAAGAAACGTGCCAAGCGCAATACGATGGAGTCAAGTAAGTCAATGGACAGCTGACGCTCTTAGCTAAGCACCAAATACGCAATTAATGTGCGATTAGTGACTTTTCACACATAAATATGCGCATATGTAAATGCAGTACTTTATTGTACTAGGGGCAAAGCACGGGTTATTCACCTCAGTCAAAGCACTGGCATAAATCAACATTTAAATAACGGTGTTTTCAATTCCTTGTGTTTGTGCGTGCCTGTGTATTAATTTGTTGTTAATAAAAATGGTTTTGCAACTCTGTTTATAAGTGTTTGCCAGCATAATTCGTTCAATATGTTTGTGACTCTCTTTCTCTCTCTGTCTCTCTTACCCTCTGCTCTGCGCGCGCACTCCCTCTTTCGTTCTTATGCTCTTGCCGCTTGGTCTGACCTTGATTTCTATTGGGACTCGCATATCGCGCGATGTTCGCATGGTACTGTGTTTGTGTGCCCGTATAAACACTTATGCCTGTATGTGTACCTATGTTTATTGGTGTGAGTCTCGTTGAAACGGTTGTGGGTGGTTGGTTGGTTTCAATTCGCTGAAAAGCAGCCACAGAAAGCCGGCTTCAATTACTTAATAGTTAATTTGTGTACATATGCATGTGCTTGTAATTGAAGATGAAAGCTCGTATGCCTGGCTGGGCTGTGACGTCGCGACTTTAACTGTACATGCTGTCGTGCTGATAAGAGTGCACGTACATGTACCTATACATTCATGTGTGTGTGTGTGTTTGGCATATCGGAAGCAGACGTCTCAGGGTTTGCGGCCACGCTTCTGCCACCCATTGATAATCCAAAATCTGACCACGCGCCAAACACGAATAATTCGAGGTTGTCGCAAAATAATAACAAAAGTTTCCATCTGCTCTGATAACAGTTCGTAGCACTTAAGAGTTCAATTATTGGTCTCTATTTACTGTTAACCGCTTACCATAAAATAAACAAAGTATTAATCATAGCCGGCATTTTCCATAGTTGCCGACCAGACTATGTAAAATCGGAAGATATTTTTTTTTTGTTATAAATTCTTATCAGCTTTTGCCTGGCAATTGGTTTTTGACTTTTAAAAATCCTCTGGTAATATTTCAAAAAAATTGATGCCGGCCTCAATGTTTTCACGTGTTTTGTTCAGTGCTTCTTTTTAATTTGATTACACACACAGACACACAATTACCCATCAGAATAACAAGTTAATCAATTGTTGGTTTTTTTGTTTGTTTTTTTTTTTTTTTTTTTTTTTTTTTTTTTTTTTTTTTTTTTTTTTTTTTTTTTTTTTTTTTTTTTTTTTTTTTTTTTTTATTTTTTTCGTCTAGTGGAAATTAGCATGTTGTTGTCGTTGGTGCAGTTTCCTTGATTGCGTTCGTGTCGCGACCCTGAAACGGTGTCCAGCGAGTGCATCATCCAATGTCAAGCAATAAAGATTAACTTAAAAGTTGCGCAACAAAAACAACAACCTTGACATTGAGCAAACACCAAAAAAAAAAAAGAAAACATCAGCAGCCAGTGTGAGAGGCGCGCGCGAAAGAGAGCAAAATTGGTTGTAAGCACTGATTTCTTGTTATCGATTTATCAACTGTTATCGCAGCTTACGCGCCAAGGATAGGCCTAAAAACAAACTGGTCCAAAAATAATGTTTACAGCCAAAAAGAAAACAACAACAGACTGTAAATAAATAAATCGCTGTTGCTTGCAGCTTTTTATGTGCACTCAGCAGCGAGTGCAGCCCAGCAGCTGCCTCGACCCGTAAAGCCCTCTGACCAATTAACATACGAGCACAACAACCCAAGCTCAGACACGCACGCACACACACTCACACAGACACACACGCACGCATACACGTTCATAATACCCATGCATACACCTGCTGCCAATGTAGACTTTTGGGCAAGCATAAGTAGTTGATTGTTGATAGTAGCGCGCGACGTCGGCGTCGCAGTCGCTGCCGCAGCGGCAGCTATCATCGATAGTGTGCGCTCGACGCGAGGAAGCGTCTCGTGTCCAGCAGTCGCATTCCAAACGTCGGTCACTGCGGTAGCGAATTCAGCAAATCGTCCGAAACTTGTTGCTCAATTGTTGCGTGGCGCGCGCTTCATAAAACCCGAGACCCCAAATGCAATTAATTGCCTAATAAGTGAACAAGAGCGTGGTAAAATCAAATACAAAATTAACACAAAGAAAAAAAAACAAGAACAAGTTAACCCCAAGAAAAACATATAATTTTTGAAAAATCGCAATACTTCTTATCAACAAACTTAAGTAATAGAATTAGAATTGTTTGCCTAATTTTAATTTCAAAATACCTTGAGAACATATCAGTAACGGAAATCTCAAATGACAAAGATGCTTTATAAAATTGGACTTTATAAATTCTTATTGGATTGCATAAGACCCATTAGCTTGACGTATTTTTGTAGCCTTAGAAAACGTACACCCTGGCACACTTACATATTGTAATGGTTAAACCATTGACCTCTTCTACACATATATATATATACTACATATATATAAAGACGAATTTGCATAGCAGCAAAGCTACCTGTTGGAATTTTTCATGTCTGGATTTTTTTTTGATTTCGTTTTTAATTTAAATGCGCAGTACAGAGCAAAAAATTCCAAAAAAAAAATCTTCTCATTTAATTTTTTAAGTAACTCCATAAAGTGTATTAGCTTACTATATAATTAATTGAAGGAAGCAGGGCTTTTAATTAACTTTAAAAAGTTTTCTACTTTCTAATCTGGAAATTCTCATATAGTATAATAATATTTAAAAAAAATCCTAACTTTTTGTTCCTTATCAACAAACATTTTGTTATCAGCTTAATTTTGTTCGGCAACATAGCTAATTTAGTGTCAAATATAATATATGTACAAATGTGTTACACAACACCTGACTAAATTATAACATTGACACAAAGAGTATACCAGAAACGGAAACCAGAAACCCTAAGGTTTCGTATATGCACATATATACATCTATATATATATATATATATATGTATATATTGTATTTGTCATATTAGGTTTACTTCTAACTAAAGCACTAAAAACTATTGTGAACAAAGCTTTCAAGCTGACAAACTTAAGTGCATGTTATGAAATTGGAGCTGACAATTATATAAACTTTTTCAGTTGATAAGAGTATTTAAGAGTCGCTAGATTCGAATTTAATTTGTATTTTATGTTGCTCTTCCTAAAACTAGTTTAACCGTCATCATCTTGCATTTTAATATAATTATTTTTTTGGTTTTAGCTTTAACATATAAATTCGCTAAATATTTCATAAATATTGATGACTTTAACCTCTTGAACTCAGTTGCCCTGCTAGCCTACATATATATTTTTAAAAAGAAAAACAAAAGTTTACCTGTTATTAGATTTTATATATGTATATGTATGGTCTATCAACATTTTTAGCTTTTATTTTGGATGTAGCCGATGTTTATCGCATTTTTAATCACTCTGGCGTTTATTACATACCTATTTTATTTGCTCTTTGGTCGCGAAAGAGACCGCGAAAGACAAACAACAGAACTCCCGATTAACAACAACAACACGAACAACAACAACAACAGCAATAACAACAATAGTAAGAATCATATAACACTTCGTATTCGTTTTTGTCAACCAATTAATGCTTAACATGGACATGGGGGCCTAACATGCACTTTACAATGAACTTGAAGCTTTTAAAAGTTGATTCACTAACTGTTTGTTGTTCGTCTTCTCCTCAGAAAACTCCAGCGTTATTGCGGCTACAGCAACAACATCGTCAGGGATAAGCACAACAACAAAAGGCAGCAACGAACAGCAGCAGCAGCAGTTGCAGCAGCAAAAGCAACGGTTTTCCAAGACCTGCATTAAGAAGGTGAAATTCTCCAGCGAGAGCCTTAAAACGGATGTCGATGACCTTTGCGAGCAATTGAAAGAGAACGTTTTAACCGATTTGGGCAATTTTAAAATTAACAATAACAACAACAATAACATTGACAACAAATACAATAACAAAATGAGCGAACAGGAGGCAACGACAGAGGCCACGCCCGCCGACGGTGACCGCCCTAGTTTTCTGGTATTTTTGCAACTCAAATGAAAATATACTTAAAAAACTAATAATAATTAATTTATTAATTATGCAGGTGGGCGATGAAATCGACGAGAAGGAGGCGATAGAAGCCGGCGAAGCTGGTGACCAATTTCCGCAAAAAATGCAAAGCGACATCTGTCAAAACGGCGACATTGTGGAGCGTCGCAAGCGTCTCAGGTTAGTTCCCCTCCTCCCCAAAACAATAACAATCACAATAGAAAAACAACTGAAGCACTAAAGATTTAACTACGTCATAATTGTTGAGGCTGTCCACGCCAAAACAAATGGCGCGAGTTTACCAAAAAGAGACGGCAATATGCTCCAGTGTGGGGAGAGCTAAACTATGTATACCGTAGCCCATTGAAAATTGCCAAAAGGGGTATGATAATTTTATGCAGGCAGAAAGAGACATCTCCGAATCTCTAAAGTATATACATTCTTGGTCAGCATTATATGATTAAACCATATAAAGCTCTAATCTCAGATTCTAAAAAAAACTAAGTTCAAGTTTAGTACAATATATTTTAAATTATCGTTTTCTAGTTATATTTAAAAATTAAAATGTGTGAGCGATCTCTGCTCTGTTCAGGATATCTGCTAGTTGGGCACTGACTAAAACAAACACGCCTTTTATCTGAATGAGCTTTGCGCAGAGCGTAAGCAGAGGTGAGAGCGTGAGAGACAAAGGCTGCACTTGACACTAACAGGCGGCGGCAGTCAAAGCGTAAGCCGATGCGAGCGCATGAGAGCAAAGGCTGCACCTGCTGGCGGCTGAGCGTAGGCAGTGTTTGTTTTTTCGAGAGAGCATGCAGAAGAGAGCGTGCAAAAGCTAACAGTTAACTAGAAATGCAGCGTAAAGAACTGTTGAATTCTTGTTTATGTCTGTTAAATGAAGAGAGGTCAGCATTTTATCTAATTTTTGCGCGCTCTCTCTCTCACCCACTTACGCTCGCAGCCAGTGAGTCGTTTTAATTCGTCATCGCCACATTGCAGGAGGGGTTCGTTAAAGCTGACGCCGCTGTCCATACGACCAGTCTTAAAGCAGCTGCCGTGCCCGTCGGTCACCATAGCGTTTAAACACATTGTCCAAAACATTTCTCGCGCGTGATTTTTTTTTTATCATTTTTGCTTCTCTGACCCGTTGGCATATTAGTTTTTAGTGGGTTTTTCATTGTACGTTTCACTGAAGACGGTGAAAGTCGCGCTGCAGCCCACATAGGGACAAATACATGCTGATCAGTCGAATGTTTTGTATATAAACGCTTGCATAACATTAAAGTAACTGGAAAGATAATAAGGCAGAGGCGCCCTTACAGTTAAGATTAACTTTGGACTTGAATGATCTTGGCCCTAATCGCATTCGCCAGAATGTTAAAACGTCGGGCCAGCAAACGTTTTGTGCTTGTCGAATCCGGTGAGGATTTGCTGCCAACTGCTGCCAATGAAAATGGTCCGATTACCATACCCAATATTGTGGCCATTGATCAGTGCACCAACAACAACAACAACAGCGACAACAGCAGCGATGACAACAACGCCTACAACACCAATAATATAAACATTAACAACAACAACAATTCGTCAACAACGTCGCTGCTGAGCGTCTCAACCGCCGGCACCATAAAGTAAATCAAATCACATTCATCATACAATGCACGCATAATTTCCATTTTTTTTTTGGCAAGCAAATAATTCACTTGAAAATTCCTCCATGTGCCAGAGAGTGACAGCAAAAGTTAGCAAGTGGGAGAGCATATGAAGAGAGAGAATGAGAGAGCGAGAGAGAGAAGGTCGCGTGTAAGCAACGTAAACAATATAAAAAGCTCCATATTATGGACAAAAGAAAACCTTTTGATTTGGTAAAAAAAAAAAAATAAAATAAATAACCGGTTTGCCAAAATGCCTTTAAAATTTCATTCGTTGCTGCTTCTTCTTAATCTGTCTGTCTCTCTTGCCTAACATTGACCCACAGCCAGCGCCAATGTTACACTGCGCTACAAAAAGTGTAAATTTACAATGGTCATAAATTATTTATAAATTTTTTTAAATGAATTATAACATACATTTTTTTTATGATTATCTATTTTCCACATTAGATAAAGCTTTTATGTGATTGTCCTCGAGTTTAGATAGTGTGTGAATAAAAGTAAAAAATTCATAATTTTATCGTTAAATTTACAATCCATAAAATGTATATATGCTTAACCGTTGATTGACTAAAACTAGATCGATTCACTTTTAAAATAGAGTTTTTGTATGAAAAACTTTTATTTATAATTTCATTATAATCATGTTATCATTCAGAATTTAGTTACTTTTATATTTAATACAATATATATATAATATAATATAATGTGATTTTTATATAATATGAATTTCTATGCATTTGGCCAGAATGAACGTTCGGGGCTTAGATTTTAACTGAAGTGCGATATCACACCTGTAACCTACATTTAATCTTCTATATTTCAAATTAACTGATTTTCTCACATTGCATTTGTGTTTTGCAGACCGAGCATGTCGCGCACTGGCCTCGGCCAGGATCGTCACCAGGATCGTGACTTTCACATTGCCACCACGGAGGAGTTTGTGAAGCGCTTCGGCGGCACCCGGGTCATCAATCGCGTCCTCATTGCCAACAACGGCATTGCGGCGGTTAAGTGCATGCGCTCCATCCGGCGCTGGTCCTACGAGATGTTCAAGAACGAGCGGGCCGTTAGATTTGTGGTTATGGTAACGCCCGAGGATCTGAAGGCCAATGCCGAGTACATCAAAATGGCGGATCATTATGTGCCCGTGCCCGGTGGCTCCAACAACAACAACTATGCGAATGTTGAGCTCATTGTGGATATCGCACTTCGCACCCAAGTGCAGGTAAGATCTCGCCCAGAAATATCGTATGATTTCTGTTTACAATGTGTCTGAGTGTGTGTGTGTGTGTGTGTGTGTGTACACACACTTGGGAATAACCGGTGTTTGTCTTTTACGTGCCCATACTTAATTGATTACACTATGCAACAATACACGAGTTATTCTATTTGAACTTTTCCGCTTTACATCTATGAGATATATACTTAGATTGTTTTTTAATAACTTAAATTGATTAGGGTTTAGTAATTTATGCATTTAAATCTTATTGATACTGTGTGTAATTAAATATATATGATTTTAGATTTGAATTTAAGATTTCTTCTGGCGTTTTTGCTTTTTTAAATATCTAGTAATTCATCTAAAAATATAGTATAGAAGAACGTTTATTCTAAATGTATAATTTATGAAAATTTAGCTTAAATTTCGTTTATAAAAAAACAACGTTAAATCTAACCTAATGATAAATTAGAAGACTTTTTATTCTTTAAACTGACGTTCTTACTTTAAAAAACATATTCAATTTTTAAATATTCAGCCATCGACTTTTCGAACTTTGTAGCCAATGAATTTTGTATACTATATATAAAATATCATTCTTACTTGTTCTCTTTAATATACTCTCTTAACTGGCTCTCTCTACGCTATTCATAAGAATCGCCTTTCTATGCGATTTTCATAAATTCAAGTAGCCAATTTTTTCAGTGCTTATTTAGGTTTATGAACGTCTGTTAAATAACTAGGAACAACGTGAGTTGGGCTTATTTGACCTATTTGTAGCTCAATGTCATGTTTGTTCCAAACGGAAATCGATTTCAGCGCTGACGTCAGAAAATTACCGTTAGAATACGTCCTATCTATTCAATTAGCAGTTTATGGCGTTTAATAAGTTCCATTCGTTTTTTGTTTTTTATTACAGGCCGTTTGGGCGGGCTGGGGTCATGCATCGGAGAATCCAAAATTGCCGGAGCTGTTGCACAAGGAGGGTCTCGTGTTCCTCGGTCCGCCGGAGCGTGCGATGTGGGCGCTGGGCGATAAGGTGGCCTCCTCGATTGTGGCCCAAACCGCGGATATACCCACACTGCCCTGGTCCGGTTCGGAACTGAAGGCCCAGTACAGCGGAAAAAAGATCAAAATATCCAGTGAACTCTTCGCCCGAGGCTGTGTCACCAATGTGGAGCAGGGCCTGGCAGCGGTGGCCAAGATCGGTAAGAGATTTGTCAATTGTGTAGATGGGATCGAAATGAATGTTTATTAAATGTGTGTTGTGTCCATTTCAGGTTTTCCGGTCATGATCAAGGCCTCCGAGGGCGGCGGTGGCAAGGGCATTCGTCGTGCGGACACCACCGAGGAGTTTGCCGGTCTCTTCCGGCAGGTGCAGGCCGAGGTGCCCGGCTCGCCCATCTTTGTGATGAAGCTGGCGCGTGGCGCACGCCATCTGGAGGTGCAGCTGCTGGCGGATCAGTACGGGAATGCCATCAGTTTGTTTGGACGCGATTGTTCCATACAGCGACGACATCAGAAGATCATTGAGGAGGCGCCGGCGATTGTCGCCCAGCCGGAGGTCTTCGAGGACATGGAAAAGGCGGCTGTGCGTCTGGCCAAAATGGTGGGCTATGTGAGCGCCGGCACAGTGGAGTATCTGTACGATCCGGAGGGCAAATACTTCTTCCTCGAGCTCAATCCCCGTCTGCAGGTGGAGCATCCGTGCACGGAAATGGTAGCCGATGTGAATCTGCCCGCCTGCCAGCTCCAGATTGGCATGGGCATACCCCTCTACCGGCTCAAGGATATACGTTTGCTCTACGGCGAATCCCCCTGGGGCTCCACGGTGATTGACTTTGAGAATCCGCCGAATAAGCCCCGTCCGTCGGGCCATGTGATTGCCGCTCGCATCACCTCGGAGAATCCCGACGAGGGCTTCAAGCCCAGCTCGGGCACCGTGCAGGAGCTCAACTTCCGCTCGAGCAAGAACGTCTGGGGCTACTTCAGTGTGGCCGCATCCGGCGGACTGCACGAGTTCGCCGACTCCCAGTTCGGCCATTGTTTCTCGTGGGGCGAGAACCGCCAGCAGGCACGCGAGAATCTTGTGATTGCCCTCAAGGAGCTGTCCATTCGCGGTGATTTCCGCACCACGGTCGAGTATCTGATCACGCTGCTGGAGACAAATCGCTTCCTGGACAACAGCATAGACACCGCCTGGCTGGATGCGTTAATCGCAGAGCGTGTCCAGTCCGAGAAGCCCGACATCCTGCTGGGTGTCATGTGCGGTGCCCTGCACATTGCGGATCGTCAAATCACGGAGTCATTCACCAGTTTCCAGACCTCGCTGGAGAAGGGTCAAATCCAGGCTGCCAACACGCTGACCAACGTGGTCGATGTGGAGCTGATCAACGGCGGCATCCGGTACAAAGTGCAGGCGGTGAAGAGCGGACACAACACCTACTTCCTGCTGATGAACAACTCGTGGAAGGAGATCGAGGTGCATCGTCTCTCCGACGGTGGTCTGCTCATCTCGCTGGAGGGCGCCTCCTACACCACCTACATGAAGGAGGAGGTGGATCGCTATCGCATCGTCATTGGCAATCAGACGTCCGTCTTCGAGAAGGAGAAGGATCCCTCGCTGTTGCGCAGTCCCTCCGCCGGCAAGCTCATCAATTTGCTGGTCGAGGATGGCGCCCATGTGGCCAAGGGTCAGGCCTTTGCCGAAATCGAGGTCATGAAAATGGTGATGACCCTCACCTCGCACGAGGCGGGCACCGTCACGTTTGTCCGTCGTCCCGGCGCTGTGCTCGACGCCGGCTTCCTGATCGGCCATCTCGAACTGGACGATCCCACGCTGGTGACAAAGGCGCTGCCGTGCAAGAGCCAATTCCCCCAGCCGGAAAATCCGCCCATACCCGAGAAACTCAATCGGGTGCACAACACCTACAAGAGCATCCTAGAGAACACCCTGGCCGGCTACTGCCTGCCGGAGCCGTACAATGCCCAGCGGCTGCGCGACATCATCGAGAAGTTCATGCAGAGCCTAAGGGATCCCTCGCTGCCGCTGCTCGAGCTCCAGGAGGTGATCGCCTCGATATCGGGTCGCATACCCATCTCCGTGGAGAAGAAGATACGCAAACTGATGACCCTGTACGAGCGCAACATCACCAGCGTCCTGGCCCAGTTCCCATCGCAGCAGATCGCCAGCGTCATCGATAGCCATGCGGCGACGCTGCAAAAGCGCGCCGATCGCGACGTCTTCTTCCTGACCACCCAGAGCATTGTCCAGCTGGTGCAGCGCTACCGGAACGGCATCCGCGGCCGGATGAAGGCCGCCGTCCATGAGCTGTTGCGCCAATACTACGACGTGGAGTCCCAGTTCCAGCACGGACACTACGACAAGTGTGTGGGCCTGGTGCGGGAGCACCACAAGGACGACATGTTGACCGTGGTGAATACGATCTTCTCGCACTCGCAGGTGGCCAAGAAGAATCTGCTGGTCACCCTGCTCATCGATCACCTGTGGGCCAACGAGCCCGGCCTGACCGACGAGCTGGCCAACACGCTCAGCGAACTGACCTCCCTCAATCGGGCGGAGCATTCGAGGGTCGCTCTCCGCTCCCGCCAGGTGCTCATCGCCGCGCACCAGCCGGCCTATGAGCTGCGCCACAATCAAATGGAATCGATCTTCCTCTCGGCCGTCGATATGTACGGCCATGATTTCCATCCGGAGAATCTGCAGCGACTGATCCTCTCCGAGACATCCATCTTTGATATACTCCATGACTTCTTCTATCACTCCAATCGGGCCGTCTGCAACGCCGCCCTCGAGGTTTACGTGAGACGCGCCTACACCTCCTACGAGCTGACCTGTCTCCAGCATCTCGAGCTCTCCGGCGGTCTGCCGCTGGTCCACTTCCAGTTCCTGTTGCCCACCGCGCATCCGAATCGCCTCTTCTCGCGCATGAGCTCCCCGGAGGGACTCGATGTCGCCGCAGCGGCCGCCGAATCCCAGGGCAACTCCTTTGTCCGGACCGGCGCCATTGCGGCCTTTGATTCGTTCGAACACTTCTCCATGTACTCGGATGAGATTCTCGATCTGCTGGAGGACTTTGTGTCGCCGGCAATGGTCAGTGCCAAGGTCCTGGAGGCGGTGGATGCTGTCGACTCCATTTCGGACAGTCGTCACAGCACCTCCATCAATGTCTCCCTCTCGGATCCCATTTCGCGGGCCAATGCCGCCGAGGAGGCCAAGTCCACGGAACCGATACACATCATCAGCGTGGCGGTGCGGGAGACTGGCGAAATGGATGATCTGCAAATGGCGCAGATCTTTGGCAACTACTGCAAGGAGCACAACGAGGAGCTGTTCCAGCGACGCATCCGGCGGATCACATTTGCCGCACTGAAGAAGCGGCAATTCCCCAAATTCTTCACGTATCGCGCCCGCGACAATTTCGAGGAGGATCGCATCTACAGGCATCTGGAGCCCGCATCTGCGTTCCATTTGGAGCTGAATCGCATGAAGACCTATAATCTGGAGGCGCTGCCAACGGCCAATCAGAAGATGCACTTGTATCTGGGCCGTGCCAAGGTGTCCAAGGGTCAAGAGGTCACCGACTATCGCTTCTTTATACGCTCCATCATCCGGCACTCGGATCTGATCACCAAAGAGGCATCCTTCGAGTACCTGCAAAACGAGGGCGAACGCGTCCTCCTCGAGGCCATGGATGAACTGGAGGTGGCCTTCTCCCATCCGCATGCCAAGCGCACCGATTGCAATCACATCTTCCTCAATTTTGTGCCCACTGTCATCATGGATCCCGCCAAGATCGAGGAATCCGTCACCAAGATGATCATGCGCTACGGCCCTCGTCTGTGGAAGCTGCGCGTCCTCCAGGCGGAACTGAAGATGGTCATCCGTCAATCGCCGCAATCGCCGACGCAGGCGGTGCGCCTCTGCATTGCCAACGATTCCGGCTACTTCCTGGACATCTCCATGTACACGGAACAAACCGAACCCGAAACGGGCATTGTACGTGAATGAAAACCGATTTTAATGTGGAGCAACATTTAATCGATTATTCTCTTTCAGATCAAGTTCAAGGCCTATGGCGATAAGCAGGGCTCGTTGCACGGCCATCCCATCTATACGCCGTACATGACCAAGGACTTCCTGCAGCAGAAACGCTTCCAGGCGCAGTCGAATGGCACCACCTATGTCTACGACATGCCCGACATGTTCCGCCAGATGACCGAACGCCACTGGAGGGAGTTCTCAAAGGCGCGTCCCACGGTGGACATACGCATACCCGACAAGATACTCCTGGAGTGCAAGGAGCTGGTCCTGGAAGACGGCAATCTGGTCGAGGTGCAGCGTCTGCCAGGCGAGAATAATGTGAGTACTGGAGTATATCAATGTGAATGTATATATATTAATATATCTGAATCCTGCAGTGCGGCATGGTCGCTTGGCGCATTGTCCTGGCCACGCCCGAGTATCCGGCTGGCCGTGAGATAATTGTGATTGCCAACGATTTGACCTATTTGATTGGCTCCTTTGGCATCAAGGAGGATGTCCTGTTTGCCAAGGCATCGCAGCTGGCACGCGAACGCAAAGTGCCCAGGGTAAGATCCAACATCTTTCCATCTTTCAACGCAAACTAAATTCCCCAATCCTCCTGCAGATCTACATCTCCGTTAATAGCGGCGCTCGCATTGGTCTCGCCGAGGAGTTCAAGAACATGTTTAGAATAGCCTGGGAGGATCCCGAGGATCCGGACAAGGGCTTCAAGTACATATACCTATCCACGGAGGATTACGCAACGGTGGCCAATCTCAATTCGGTGCGTGCCATACTCATCGAGGATGAGGGCGAGCAGCGCTACAAGATCACCGACATCATTGGCAAGGATGATGGTTTGGGCGTTGAGAATCTTCGCTATGCCGGCCTCATTGCCGGCGAAACTTCGCAGGCGTACAACGAGATTGTCACCATTTCCATGGTCACGTGTCGCACCATCGGCATTGGCTCCTATGTGGTGCGTCTGGGCCAGCGTGTCATCCAAATTGATAACTCCCCCATAATACTCACCGGTTATGCGGCTCTCAATAAGGTTGGATTAACATCAGATCCACATAAATTGTTCTATCTACTTAAACTTCTTCTGTATTTTTTTTTTAGGTGCTCGGCCGCAAGGTTTATGCCTCGAATAATCAGCTGGGCGGCGTCCAGATTATGTTCAACAATGGCGTCACCCATAAAACGGAAGCCATCGATTTGGATGGCGTCTACACCATACTCGACTGGCTCTCCTACATTCCCGCCCACATTGGCTGCGATCTGCCCATCATTTTGCCCAGCGATCGCATCGATCGTCCCGTCGATTTTATGCCCACCAAGTCGCCGTACGATCCACGCTGGATGCTCGCCGGTCGTGTGAATCCCTCGAATGCCAATGAGTGGGAGAACGGTTTCTTTGATCGCGACTCCTGGAGCGAAATTATGGCGCCTTGGGGCAAAACCGTGGTCACGGGCCGTGCCCGCCTGGGTGGTGTGCCCGTGGGCGTTATTGCGGTGGAGACGCGCACCGTGGAGGTGGAGCTGCCCGCCGATCCGGCCAATTTGGACTCGGAGGCGAAGACACTGCAGCAGGCGGGCCAGGTGTGGTATCCGGATTCGTCGTACAAAACGTCGCAGGCCATCAAGGATTTCGCACGTGAGGAGCTGCCGCTGATTGTGTTCGCCAACTGGCGTGGCTTCTCCGGCGGCATGAAGGACATGTACGAGCAGAATCTCAAATTTGGCTCCTACATTGTCGACGGCCTTCGCGAATACAAGAAGCCGGTCCTCATCTATTTGCCGCCCAATGCCGAGCTGCGTGGCGGCGCCTGGGCCGTCCTGGATTCACTGATCAATCCGCGTTACATGGAAACCTATGCCGATCCCGAGGCACGCGGCGGTGTGCTCGAGACCGAGGGCACTGTCGAGATCAAGTACAAAGAGAAGGATCTCGTCAAGACAATACATCGCCTGGATGCCACAACCATTGGGGTAACTAAATATACAATCTATATTTTATCAATATATAATATATATTTTCCATATTTCGCTTACAGCTGCAGCGCGAACACGACGAGGCCATTGCCGCTGGCGACAAGGTGAAGGCGGCCACGATCGATGAGAAGATCAAGGCACGCATCGCGGTCCTGATGCACGTTTATCACACGGTCGCCGTTCACTTTGCTGAGCTGCACGATACGCCCGAGCGCATGCTGGAGAAGGAGTGCATCAGCGAAATTGTGCCCTGGCGCGAATCCAGAAGCTGGCTCTACTGGCGTCTGCGTCGTCTCCTGCTGGAGGATGCCTACATCAAGAAGATACTGCGCGCACAGGATAATCTCTCTGTCGGCCAGGCCAAGCAGATGCTGCGTCGCTGGCTGGTCGAGGATAAGGGCGCCACTGAGGTAATTTATTATATAATATTATAGAAATTGTATTAGATAAATTTTCTTTAATTCCTTGCAGGCGTACTTGTGGGACAAGAATGAGGAAATGGTGAACTGGTATGAGGAGCAGGCAAATGCCGATTCGATTGTGTCGAAAAATGTGAACTCTGTGAGACGGGATGCGATCATCTCCACAATATCCAAAATGCTGGAGGTACCTCAAATTGAATACGCCTTTAAAAATGTCTTTTACTAATTCATTATTGTTTTAGGACTGTCCGGATGTGGCGCTGGACGCTGTTGTTGGCCTCTGCCAGGGCCTGACGCCCGTTAATCGAGGCGTTGTGGTGCGCACGTTGGCGCAAATGCAGCTAAACGAGGAATCCTCAGCGAATACCCAGGGATGACTTTACGTTAACTATTAGGTGTCATGAGAATGGAGTCGATAGTCTCCCTTAAAGTTGGTGTAGCGTCCGGAGCGGTTTCTTATAGAGATTGCTATCGGCAACATTTTTTTAAAGCTTTGCTTTTGTAATATACTACAAACTAGCATTTGCATTTTTTTAGTTGAATTTCTTTTAAATTTAATTAGCCTATTGTTTTTTTATAAATTTAGTTACAACTTAGTTATTTCAATGGAAAGCAGACGTTGTTCTGTTCTGGAATTAAATATGGGCCGTTGGGTAATAAGAGGAACCCTCATTATATTTTCTAGTTGATCTGATAAGCACTTTGCCTATCAATATATATAATATATATATATACTTCTATATATATTTATAAAATATACATTGTCTCTTTTTGTATTTGTATTGTATACAAAAGCAAAACTTTCCGCTAGTTATCTAAGACTTAAAATTGTTTATACACAGAGATTTTTTTGTGAATTATACCAATTAGAAAAAAAATTATTGTGAATATATGTGTATGTACATGTTTCATAAAAAAAAAAATTAAATAAAATTGAATTTATAATTTATTGTTGTTTACGGTTTTGCATTGATTCATGGAATCATTTGTTGTATGCATATCTCATTTATTTCTTAAATTCAAAAGTGCAATTTTTGGAACTCATGAAAACTCAGCGGCGTAAGCGTACAAGTAAAACATATTTCAACTCTGCCCGTTTTGTGTAGAAGGATGGTACGAGAATTTCAGTTAAAATTTATATATGGTAGAGTCCAGTTCACATGCTCTCAGTTCTGTTGATCCAGCCAATCGGGCTCGGCGACGCCGATTTTCTCAATGATAGAATTTACTTGGTAACACAGCGATTGTATTTGACGATCCCATTGGGGCAGCAGTTCCCGATTCTCAAAGTGCACAATGCCAGAGATTTGATCAATGTGCCCATTCATGCGACCCTCGGTGATCATTTGCGAGGCAATTTTCTCGGCCTTTGCAGCGGTAATGTCCAGCAGAGCGCCCAGTTCCTCAAACGTAATATTATTGTACAATTTGCTGGCGGACAGTAAATTGTGTTCAAAGACGGCGCGATCCAGTATGGATGAGCCATCCGGTGTGGCAGCCTTTTGATGATCCTGCAACAGGGCCTCGAACTCCTGCAGCTCAGAGCGACGGATAATGCGCTCCAAGTACATCTTCTCCAGTATGCCATAGGCCGGTAAATGCTGGCAGCGCTCATCCTTAAAGAGTGTGGCCAGCATGCGGGAGCGCTGCTGTCCGGCGGACGCGAGCACTGTGCAGATAAGCGCCTTCTTCAGTGCGTTCATGCGCTCGGCTTGATCCACGATTTTCCGGTAGGACAGTTCGTTGTAACGTTGGGCAGCTTCAATAAATTTGCGGCGGTAGTCAAGAACGCGGGCGTAGCACACTTTGTACAGGACCTAGAGGAAGTAGATGTTATGAATTGGTTGGCCAACGAAAATGGCAAAACAATGGGAGGGGCACCTGCAATTCCTCGGAACTGGTCTCAGCCTGCAGCAAAGAGGCGCGATTGATGAACAGCTCCGCCTGCACGGAATCATTGTCTTCCAGATAGAGTCGTGCGATTTTCAGGTATGTGCCCAGCTTGCACTCGACGGAGTACTGTTTCTGGCCGGTCTCCAGGGGTATGCCCACCAGGACGGTGGCCGCATCGCGCCATTGATGATTGCGCTCGTAGATGTTGGCCAAATGGAATCGTATGCCGGCCACCTGCTCCTCGAACGAAATGACGCGTGGATGCACCTTCTCCAGTGTGAAGTGGGACAGCTGCTTGGACATGTCGTCGGGCAGTTTGCTCAGCTCGACGCCCACATCGTTCAGTATCTGGCGAGCGATGACCAGGCTAACATGCTCGTTGACAATGGCCTCCACAAAGAGCTTCAGTGTATCGATCAATTCGCTGCCGGTGTTCGTCAGGACGCTCTTCAGCAGCTGACGGTACTTGTCCGCCTGGTCTTTGTGTGTGCCGATGAAGTTCGTCAAGCCAATTAGCTGGGTACGCAGCACCGCCGTGGATATGCCCATTATCTAGATTCGCAGCTCGAAATGCTGATTAAACTGCACTATGAAATCAGACAAACTAATAAATATTATCGATAACAAATACGAGCACATCAGTGCTGGACAATGCCCGTGCAGTGGCTGTTATCGCACAGCACTAATAGCCAGCTATCGATAATCGTAAATTATAAACAAAGCGGCAAACACATCGTCATCTGGAATTTGGGCATGGATTTGCCTGTTGAACATGGAGGATGATGACCATAGCATAGATGCCAGTCCAACGGAACTTGGTGACAGTTGGTCAAAGAGGTCGCAACGCGTAAGAAGAATGAAACACCGTATAGTGGCGGATAACAACGGAGCCCGTACAGGATTGCCAAGGCAATGTGGAAACAGAAGCCAACGGTCAGAACTGGATCTGCGCGAGGAGTGGCTTTTTGAAGCCGACCGTTTGGACTGTCTGCGCGCACAGCAGGAGCCGGTGCGCCAACGCAGCGTGCCGGCCTCACAGAACTTTTGCTCGCTGCAGTCCTTGCTGGAGGAGCAACAGATGACCTTGGCGGAAGCCGAGCCGAAACCTGAAATAAACGAAAAATTGTCGCGCACACCAGCGGACATTGTACAAGAGATACTCGAGGATTTTTGTGCATCGCCCAGCTACGTGGAGGAGGAGGAGCTATCCGCGTATGATGCGCCGCCCTGGTTTCGTTTTCGGGGCAAGAAAATCAAAACCTTTTGTCGCAAGCGGTTAACAAGGCCAGATGATGAGGACGATGAGGATCGCTTGAGCTGCTGCTCCTCGGAACTGTCTGTGCAAGAGGACTTCATCACCCAAATGCCCACGAGAACACACTGTGCCTTCGATGCGAACAGCTCACAGAAAATCTGCGAGAATCTTCTCAATTTGAGTGCGTTTTTCACTCAAAGCAATGCAAATAAATCAATTGATTTACCTGAAGCGGAACTGAAGGATTGCACCCTAATGGAAACGGTGGAAAGCGCGGAAGAAGATGCCACGGATGTTTTGGAGGAGATGGGCTACCTCATTGGCAACACGGAGCAATGCAAATATCTGGACGACAACTGTGATATTAAAGGTAAGCAGTTTATAGAACGATCAAATTTTATCACATGAATTTATTTAATTCACAGATAATGCTGAATTTTCGCTATTCAACCTGCCAGTTGGGAACACCCCAAGCAAAGCTGACGATCCTCAAGGTAAGTATAAATCAAGACAAATCTTAACTTTATATAAACCAATTTCTTTTTTAGATGCGAATTTATGCGGCGATTGGTTTAATGCTGAATTCAATACACAAAAGTTTGCCACAAAGGAAACCAAGGAAATCCCCACATTGAAGAGCTCAGAAGCCAAGTTGCTTGAAGGGATTCCTTCCTGGACTGCCATGGGCATAGCCGATAAACAGGATAGGGATGTGCAGGAAACAAACATAAATGCAATCCCTGATTGCAATCAGCTGGAATTGATTGCATTTAGTGAATGGCAGCCCATGGATATATCAGATGTCAACGAAGCAACAAAGCAAAGAATTGAAATTCCAGCTGAGAATCAACAGAAAGAAGAAAGCATTCAATTTCGCACAGCTTCAAATAAGTCATTAAAGTTAAGCGAAGAAATGCAAAGGAGAGCAGCCATGTTGTTGGCTGATTTGGAAACAGTTGACACAACTCAACTTGAGGCACAAACAGATGACAAAAAGTTGGACAAGAATAATGGATTCCGTACAGCATCAAACAAGACAATTGAATTGACGGAGCAATTGCGAAAAGCAGCGGAAAACCTAATGGCAGACTTGGATACGAAAGGAGAGGAGCTCACGACGGACTGTGAAATGCTCGCTGGGATACCTTTAAGTGAATGGCAGCCCATGGATTTACCAGACATGGAGAGCAACAAAACCAGCAACCAGAATCCACATCTCGATGCCGATATTTCCAGTCAGTTGGATGCAATACCATTCAGTGAATGGCGGCCCATGGATATTTCCGAAGCAACAAAATCGCAGCATATTTTGAAAACTGAAAAAGATTTGGTTGCTGTACCTGAAAATTCAGAAACAATCGAATTTCGCACAGCATCAAATAAAACCATGAAATTAAGTGAGGAAATGCAAAAGCGGGCAGCCATGTTAATGGCCGATTTGGAAACTGTGCATCAACCGGAGACAGCAACGGACTCCAAGCAATATCTGCCCAGGATTAGCTCTGATTTAAAAGGAAGCTACTCCCACACAGCAGGAGTTGGCTTTGAGGAGACATCAGATAACATCCAATTTCGCACTGCATCAAATAAGGTCATGAAATTAACGGAGGAAATGCGCAAAAGAGCAGCAATGCTAATGGCAGATTTGGAAGCAGACACCGCAAATCCACAAGAGGCAGCAGAGGATCAATTGAATAGGAACCAGTTGGAGGAGAGTTCCAGCGAGAAAAAAGAAAAAGAGAAAACAATTACTGTAGCTATCGATGGAATAATACCATTTGAGCCAGAAATCAAAGTTTTTCCGTTGACAGCGATGAGCTCTGCAATTGTGGATGGACCATTTGAGACGCCCAGGAGCACGCCCGAACTGCAATCCTCGCTGACCCAGCTGTCGGAGCGTTCACCGCTGGACAGGGCCACAAAGAGTTCGATAATTACGCGTCGAAATCTGCTGTCGCTCAACAAGCGGCGCAAGCAGAAGAGGGATGCAGAGAACTGCGGCACGGATGCTGGACAAACACCGATGAGACAGCGCTTTGCGCCCATTCCCGCCTCGACGAGCACACCCATGCCAGATCGAAAGGAGAAACTTGGGGAGGATTCGCCGCGGATAATGCGGGATCGAAGCTGTTCGCAGGAATCGCCACGCGTGCGGCGAGAACGTGTGGGCAAGCGTAAAAGTGAAGATGCGTTATCGCCCATCTATGCGCCCACAAATAAAACGCGACGTCTCGGATTGAGTCGCATACGAAATAAATCTTCTCATGATATTTAAAAACAGAAAAATACGTTACTAAAAATACATATACATACACAAATGTTGAAGTGCTGGCAGCGCCATTTTTCAGTGCATTTTTGTGGTAGACGTTACTCAACACTACCATATGTGAGTTCCAGTCTCTCATTCCAACTCATTGGTAAGAAAATAAATAGTGTAATCTACAATTATAAGCACAGCTTTAAACATACAAAAAAGAAATGTAAATTAGCAATTAAAACAATAATGTAAATAATATCTATACAGCTTAGCGAATTGCGTTTAATTATAAGTTGAAAACAGCTGCCAACTACAGCATATGCACTTTGTTTACGTCCGCTGCATAATTCCCATTGGAAGGGACCTAAATACAAAAAGCAAAACAATCAAATATGAAAGTGACTTCATGTTTCTCTAAATGTCAAGCTGGCAATTGACTCAACTGTGAACAATTAACTTATATATGTATATATTAAGCACAGTAACGTTTAGAGTGAATGAACGCTTATAATTACGTATTGTGTGCTTTAAACCTGCATGTTTGTGAGAAAGTATTTGCACACAAGTCAACATCGTCATCTACACTTGTTACACAAACGAATAAAAATCATATAAGTACGTATGTGTGTATGCAATCAACTTGGTTTTTGTGCCTCGTATCAGTTAACATTTTGGAAATTGTATGTTTATATTTTTGTTATCTTTATTTTTTTGATTTTGTACGCGCTTTCCCAAGGTCGGTATTATGTTGGAAGTAAAGCTTTATGTGCAGTTATAGGGTTCTATTGCTGCGGCAAACTTCACACACACACACACACACATACGTTTTAATGTTTGTGTGTATTGTTTAGCGATTTTCAATTGCGCCGTGTAAGCAACTCTCTCGCCAAAACCGAAAGCAGCGACTTTATCAAATATACTCAAAACCATTGAGCAATCTAATTCTTGCTACTCAAACATACAGTAAAAGCTCTCTTTAACGGACGGAAAAATTTCAAAAAATGTTTTTGTATAAAAAAAATTGTACAACGAAGTGTGTGAAGATATTTTTGAAAAATATTTTGATCAGAAAACTTTTCCAAATTTTTTTTTTTATTAGGAAATATTTTTAGAAAATAAAATAGCTGTTAAAAAAAAATCACTGTTTTGTACAAGAAAATTACGAATTTTAAATTAATTTGTTTTGAATACAAAAAATTGTATAACGAAATGTGTGAAGACATTTTTGTGAAATATTTTGAGCACAAAACTTTTGCATAATTTTTTTGTATTAAAATTGAAATTGAACAAAAAAATAAGATTTGTGAAAAAAAAATTCGAATTTCTTCACATCAAATTGAGTTGTACAACGAAATGTCTTAACACTATTTTTGTGAACACAACGAAGATCCTTTGTTCGTTAAGTTCGCTGGCAGAGCTTTCACTGTACTGTACTGTACTTAGTTATAGTATACGCAATTATAGTCGGCTTCTATCTGGGCGGCGCGAGAGTTACGTTCAAGTTCTAATCATTTATTGCGTTTCGTTTCGCTGGCGCAAAAAAAAAAATAATAACAAAAACAACATACAAACAAAGAATGGAAATAAAATTCGTTTCAGTTGAGCACATTTTTAGTTTGAAAATATTTGTGTGCTCTTTCTGATATTTGCCAGTTGTGTGATTTTTCTTTTTTGTTCTCTTGTCAGTTTATTGGCTGTCAGATGGGGCCACGTCAGTTCAAAATTGTCAATAAACACAAATAGACATAAACAAATACCCGTTATTTGCAGACGCAACTCCAGACAGACAAGCTGTAAAGCCAGAGGATAATTCAAAAAAATGGGTGACGAACTAGACGGATGTGAATGCATATGGTCCCATGAGTTGGCCATGCAAAGGCTAATCAATTTCGTAAGTGGCCAAAATTAGTTTTGACCTTATATTAATTCTATTATATGCTTATCAATAGATACGCCAGAATCAGAATGCCTGTACAGATACTGAGTGCATTGACGGTGAGTATCATGTGAATTTAATTCCTTCTAAATATATCTATTATATGTATATATTTAATTTCCTTTCAGTTAGCGGACGTGTCTCGCAGCCGGGTCAGGATTCTGGCGGCAGCTTTACCATTGCCATGGTCTTCATGCTGCTGGCCATGTTCATGTACATTGTGAATCCGAGCACCTGGCGGCAGTTCACCAACAACAAGCCCAGTCGTCGTGATAATAATCCAGATGGTGCGCCACCTCCGCAGCCGCCGCCGGCAATCAATTGAGTTGGAATCCGAAATGGGATTAGCTGGCAAATGGTTGTAGTACCAGAGCTTGTTTCAAAACAAATTGCATTTTCCTTTGGTTTTAACACACACACACACATATATATATAAAGACATATATCTACAAGGCTAAATTCGCTATCTCTTTATATATACACAGATATTGAACGTGAAACATAATAAAAAGTAATGCAGAGAAATTTAAACAAAAAGTTAAAATCTATATATGTGTGTTTTCCGATCATAAAATTAGCTCAATTCACACAAATCTCATTTACTGAATATCAAATTTTTGTACAAACGGAATTACGTACTTTATGCATATATATATCTCGATGTATATATGTATGTATATGTATATATATATTAGAATGATTTTAATGTGCAATTATGAATTTGGTAAATAAAATAAAGTTGGAAACATTTCAATTTACATTATGTTATTGCTGATAACTGATGAACAGAAGTCTGGCATTTGTATTTACAAATTAAAAGCTTATCGCTAACTCGGCCCACTTCCCCGCCCCCAGACTCCAAATCCGGCTCAGTCGTCATCATTTTGCAGCTGCTTTATTTTCTGGCGCACATTCTTCAGCAGACCCTTCATCTGTTCGTATTTGCCGGTGGAATCGGGCAGATTCTCAAAATTAATCACATCGCTGACGCCCACCTTGAAGTTCTCGCCCACGGGCAGCTTATCATAGACGGAGAATTTCAACAGGGGCGTGCCCTCTATCGATGGTCCCTTAAAGATGTTGGTTTTGTCGACTTCAACGGGAGTAACTGTCGAAGCAACTGGAGTATCTGGAGCAGCCGGAACGCTTTCAGTTTCTATTTGCGATTCATTCAGTTCGTTATTGCTTGTGTTTGCCGGTGACTCCAGTTGCTTTAACAAGAGTTCCTGTTGCGCCTTCAAATCCTCCAGCGTGGGCGATGGACTACGTATAGGAATTCTCGTCGTTGGTGATGGTGGTGGCGGTGGCGTCGTTAGTGCATCCGGCTCGATGGGCAAAGGTGGCTGCATCGGCGCTGGCGCCTCCTCCTCCGTTTCGTCATCATCCAATTCCATGTCGTGCTCCACAAGATTTGTGTCGTTCTTTAACGCAGTGGGACTAGCATCATGTGGCGTGGGCAAATCAATTAACTTTTTGCGCTTATAGCCCTTGGTTACATTTTCACCCAGCGACTTGATGAAGTTGGCCTTCAGCTGATGCTCCTGGAAGCGTGGCACATTGTGATGTTGGAAATCCTAGAGATGGAGTGAGTTTAGTTAAACATAAATTCTATAAATATTTGGCAATATTTACGTCATAGAACTTGGGACCTGGCTCCACATTAAAGCCAGGAAATTCTATTATTTTGTTGACATCATACTTGAAGCTATCGGCTTCGCCGTCCTCCTGCTCCGGTCCCTGCACCTCGGTGCCCTGTCAAGTTAATCGTTAGTTAGTTATATATTATATATGTTCCAAGGTAATCCTCACATCCGCATTGAACAGCGCTATGCCGGAGCTCTGCACCTTGGCCTCCTCGAGCCAGGCGGGCGGATAGCCCAGCACGCGCATCCGATAAAACATGAACGGCAACTCGCCGCGACTGTAGCCCATGGCATGTCGCGTCTTGCTGCTGATCCGGCCCGGCCGTATGTGCGCGAAACGCTGCTCGGTGTCCACGTGGTAGCGCTCCGCCCGGCTGTTGTTCTTGCGGGCGCGCTGGATGCGCGCCTGGTTGCGCGGCCGTGTGCACTCCCGCAGCGAATGATCGACGCCGCCGCAGTTGAAGCACGCCGACTGCACCTTGGGCCGAAAGCATTTGTTTGCCTCCTCCAATTTGAGTTTCTTGCGCGCCGACGTCTCCTCGTCGAGGACCTCGCTGTGGTTGCGCTTGTACGACGGCACCTGGGCGGCATTCAGCTTGCTCGTCGGCGTCGTGTCAATCAGAAACAGATCATTGTCCGGCAGTGGAGTCCTCGCTCTGTTGTGCACACAAATGCTTGATCTCCCCTCGTTTGTTGTGTACACAAAACTTTCCTCCGCAAATGTTGCGCTGAGCGCCTTCAGCAGGCGATCCTGCAGCCTATCGTATTCATCTTTATTTTGAAATGTCACTTCGAACACCAACTCTTCTTCTTTATCTGCAACCGAATTCGGCTGGGCAGTAAATAAATTTTAATTTAATTTAAATTGTTTTCTTTCATTTTCTTAATCTCTCTGTTTACTGTACCTGGTGGTTTGTGTCCCTTGTCGGGCTGGGCGGGGGTAGCTCTAATTTGGCGGCAATGTTAATTTCTTTATCGTCCTCAACGTCCTCCACTTCGCCATCTTCTACTTCAGCATCGCTGTTGATAGTTATGATAGAATCGTTTATTTCTATAACATCGTCCATTTTTTTGTAAATAAATAAATAGCCAAATACTATTATTTTTGTGTTCGTGAACAGTAGTTCACAGCTCCAGGGCTGCATGCAAGGTACATTGTTACTCGTTGGAAGTACTCGTTAGCAAATATTTTTAAGCAATGAGTCACAGTTGTAACGATTATTTAAAAAAATTAAAAAGGTTTAATGAAAGTTATAGAATAATTAAATATACAAATAATTAGCCGTTGTGACTGAACGGCAAAAATAATATTACTAATGTGTATTTTTAAAGCCTTTTTACAAAAGGCGAAAGAATCAGAATCTCAACTACATCCAACGCTTATAATGAATTAATGAGCTTATAATGAGTTAAATACATATTTTGATACTTACAAAAGTTGTCCCTTTGACGAACTGCATCGAATATTACCATCGCGTTTGGCTTGGCACTTGATCATCCTGCTAACAATATAGTAAGCTGCCCGTTCAGGGCTCCGACATGAAGGTCAGTGTGTGACGTCACAAAATCGCATGACAGTCGCATAAAATGAACTAGGAGTATCGAAAGGACTTTATGCGGTTTAAGCACCCAGACATATTGACGCCGATGGAACCACGCCTGTTTACCCGGAAGTTTGTGAATTGCAAGTGTTCTGGGATGACGAGGCACCTGATCTCACCTATATTCCACGCACGCATGCAAACACAAACATACATTTCTATCTTAATTAAGAAATTTCATTTCAAATGCTTTGTTAAAAACAGTGCTGGAACTGTCCGCAAATAGTGCTGCAAAACGTCTCTCTTTTACTGCAGGCAAAGAAATGTAATTTAAAATATAATGTAATTACAAACATCATTTATATAAGGTATTTATTATGTGACTCATGAAAATATGTACACAATTCGGATTGACTTCCGCATTTAAGATTGAGACAAAACAGAAATGAAATCACGGCATTGAAAATGCGAATCAAGTGTTTCGTCTTTGCCATTTCATAGATAAGCCCAGCTGAAGACGTCATTTACGATTGAGAATCTAGAGAATCGACGCCTGAATGCCAACTGGCCCCGGTCTGGACGATCATTGAATAATGTTGCGCAGAATCGCGACTTTGCCGCATAATCATTGTTAATTCAACTTACAACTGGGGAGAATTCCCCAACAGAAGTTTCAAGCGATAAAAATGAATCTGAATACGAAAAAAGAGCGCGTGAAAATCTGCGACAATTGTTGCATGCAAATGAGGTTTTCATGCTGCCTCGGCCTGCTTAGCTGGCCATAAATAGCCCGGCATCTGCCCAACTGCTCCACACACTAGCGATGGATCTCAAGCTCAAGTGTTGTCTGCTGCTGCTGCTTCTGGCCTGTGCCGCCTCTGTGCTGGCCACGCCCACTATCGATAAATCGCAAATCGGCAGCCTCATCCAGCTAAAGAAGCCGGCATCTCTACAGAATCCCGGCCAGCTCTTGAGCCAGCTCTCCGCGAAATTTGTCAAACCGAAGCCGGTGTTCGTTAAACCCGTCGTCGTAAAGCCCATTGTTGTGGTCAAGCCAGTTGTTGGAGGCGGCGGAGGTGGCGGGGGCGGTGGTGGGCATGGTCATGGACATCACGGCAAGAATAAGTTTTTTGGCAAATTTAAATAGTTTTAATAGAATGTTATGGTATATGGTATGGTATATATAAGAATAAGTGTTTGTAAATGTATATAAAATAATTATCATTTAAAAATAAACTTGATTGTATTAAAATATGCAATTAATTTAAGCTGAAAAAACAAATGTTCTTATTGTCCAATTTGACCCGGTTCAAATAAAGTGTTAAGATATTTTACATAACTTAGTCAAAAATAAACCAATTTTCACGTTTGAAGGCGTTTCTTTCATGATTTATCCTATAGATTGCTTCTACATTCAAAATATATGCATTTTTGAAAATAAAATTTTTTGAAACTTTTTGGTAAAAAATCATGTGGTCCCCCCCCCCTTATTAATTAAAAAAAAAAATTTTTTTTCAAAATTTAAAATTGCGGATTTCTGTTTTTAATCGCTTTTATTTATATAAAAAATTAGCATAAAAAACAATATTAAAAGTGATTTTGAAGGGGTCAAATTTTTGGTCAAAAATCATGTCAAAATCGATAAAAATTTTGACAAGTAAGGTTCTCGTATCCATAGATCCAATACTTCAAAGTGCCATAACTTTGTCAAAGCTGAACCAATTTTCACGTTTGACGGCATTTTTATCATGATTTATCCTATAAATTGCTTCTGCATTCAAAATATATGCATTTTTAAAAATAAAATTTTTTTGAAATTTTTTGGTAAAAAATCATGTGGTCCCCCCTTGTGAATTTTCGAAAAAAAAATTTTTTCAAAATTTAAAATTGCGAATTTCTGTTTTTAATCGTTTTTATTTGTCATAATTAGCATAAAAAAACAACATTAAAAGTGATTTTAAAGAGGTCAAATTTTTGGTCAAAAATCATGTCAAAATCGATAAAAATTTTGACATGTAAAGTTTTCGGGTCCATAGCTGCCATACTTCAAACTCCCATAACTTTGTCAAAAATAAGTTGATTTTCAAGTTTGATGGCTTTTTTGTCATGATTTGTTTTCTAGATTGGTTCTACATTCAAAATATAATCAATTTTAAAATTAAAAATTTTTTGAAATTTTTCAAAAATGAATCGATTTTTACGTTTTTGTCATGATTTGGGCTTAAGATTAAATCTGCTTTTATATAAATTATATTTAAGCAGGGTATTTAATTTTCGACACCTTAACTCAGAATTTTAATTTAAGCCAATTCTAAATACTTTGGCTTGTTTTAGGCTAAGTCGGGCATCTCTGGCGGGTAGCCCGCTGCTAGGAAAGTGAAAGGCTTGCGGCGCACATCCTTGGCGCACTTTCAATAAGTATCGATGTGGACAATGAATCGTCCTTGCTGTCGCTGTCGTTGTCGCTGGCTAATAACATCCTTTGTGGCCAAATTGACAGGCATTTGGCTTTGTAGTTGAGGCTGAGGCAAATTGCATTCAGCTGCGCGAACGAAGGCAGCAATAAGCATTAAGACACAGCAGCAGCAGCAGCAGCAACAAGTGATAAGAGCGCATTCTAATCAACGTGCCACATAATCATAATCATAATCACAAGCATATGACAGACGCCCCCACATATATAGTATCTATATATGAGTGTTTGTATATAATTTATACAGTTGTCTTGAGGGCGCTTTGTAATCAGCGAATTATGCAAAAAGGAGACCGCAACAACCACCCAAGCCACCCACCAGAAAACCCCCCTTGTTTTGGGGGCTATATAAGCTGCCTGGCCAGAAGTTTCGCAAACATTTTGGCACAGCTTGCAGAGACCAGCGGAGTTTTTCTCTTTGTCAACAACGGTAATATTCACAGTTAAAAGGCCTACAAAATGGTAAGTTCGAAACGTACAAAAATGCATCTGTAAACCAAATTAAAAAAAAATATTTACAAAAGAAAAGTAACTTGAGCAATCTTTGACTTGGCAGCGACTATTTTTAGCCGCAGTTTCAATTACGGCCCACAAAACTGGTTTTGCCAACGAGGCGATCTATAATTGCAATCGAAATGAAAATAGAAATAGTTGGTATGTGTGTTCGAGTGTGGCATTTATTAACTATGTATACCCTGTAATAGTTCGAAAAGGCTATATTACAGCTGTGTAAACATTTAGTGTTTGAATATCACATGGGAGTTATTGTTTATTTATGATATGGGTATATAAGTTGAATTTTAAATTATCGATTTCACACTTGTATTTTCGATATTTATCGATTTTTGCCTACAAACGTATATTTGGAATGAATTATATGAACTGCAGACCTTTGATCAATCAAGATCAAGTTCAATTTAGCTAAATTAATTTAATTTTAAATCGATATAAATCGATTTTGACATAATCAACACCAAATTTGGAATGCTTATATTTATATTATTGAAAAACACACCTAAGACACAATTTAAAATCAGAACAGATTAGAAAAATCAAAAAATATTTTTAAAGTTTTTTTTTTGTTTTTTTTTTTCAAAGCAGCTTTAGCTTTACTTACAGGGTAGTCGCTAGTCGGGCACTCTTGCTTAAATTTTGAACTTACCTATATTTATGCAGTCAGCAGTCGGATCGGCGACGGACAACGCATAGCTAAACTAAAAATGTGGCTTTCTTAAATGGCAGCAGTTTAATCTGGATTTTAATATATATTTCTTCTTTTGGCTTAAGTGCCCATCACGAGTCGAGAGTCACGAATTTAGATACGGATACTCTAGTGCCTTTTTTACTGCAGATCATATTGCGGTGACCTTTGCTGGGGTCTGCCTGTCTCTCTGCCGCCCACACATTTGTTTGCTCTGTCTCACACTCTCTCTCTCTCTCTGTCTCTCCCTCTCTCGCTCTCGCTGTGAAAGCGACTTAAAAATCGTGGCTTGTGTTTGGCATTTTCTTTACAATGTGGCCAGCTAAGTATTTATAATTTGCGTGTGCGCCGCTCATTTAGTCAACGTCCATATCCATATATCTCAAGAAAATACGGGCAATTAACTGTCACAATACTCAGCACGCCCCCTGACCTCTGACCCCCCCTTTTCGAGTTAGATAACTGGGCAATCAATTCAATCGCATTCTTCTCGTTAGCTAAATAGATAGATAAATAAATAGATAAATATTTGTATATATTTATGCATGTTTTGTAATTGCAACATTTTTTCAAACTGTCCTCCAAGTGTCCGTCTGGTCCACACACGTTCAGACAACACGTCTGACAGTGTTCAGCTTATTGAATCATACTTGTGCCACATTACAAGTTTGTTGACACGCTGGCGTATACGTAATATTCACACACACACACATGCACATTGAGGTGAGCGAGGTGCACATACACTTATACATATTTATATTATTTACTCGCATTACTAACAAAATAAACGGACCGCAGGGCAAAGCACAAGCATAAATCTAATTGTAATTTATATATAGCTAAATGACTTTGCTTAGGCAATATACATTTTTATATGTATACATTTATATTTAAGTCGTTGCCGCCCCAAAAACGGAAATGGGCAATAATTTGCGACGCAGCTCAAACGCGTTTTTTTTTTCGTTTTACATTTTACACGCTTTTACATATCTTGAAGCCGACATGCGTTGGCATCGTTAACTGAAGGTGGAGGTGCTGCAAGAACTGCCTGGAAAGACACTTTCCAAACTAACACATGCACACACACACACACACAGACAGCAAGCTTAAGCGAGTATCGGAATCAGTGTTTGTTTCAGTGTTGTATACCCTAGAAAGATAGTAACAAATATGCAGCAGCATTCAAACTAGCCTATACAACTCTTCAACTAATTAAGAAAATAAAAGTTAGACAAAATAAACAAAAAAAAAAGAAAAAACAATAGAAAATTTGCTTAAAATTTACAAAATGATTCACAGTGCATACTTTTAGGAATTGAAAAAGATCGATAGGCGACAAAAGTGTCCTTTAAAGCTGCCAGTATATTTTTAAAAAATACCAGATTTTATCGATAATTTAACCAATGCTGAGTGTCAAATTGATTTTTTTAATTTAAATACTTAGCCAGCATAATTTAAAGGGCAGCTCATAGTCGTTCACTACTTACTTATGTTCGTGGTGAGCGCGAGCGAATTACAGTTACATGCTTCAATTTCAATTTCAATTCGTGACTTAAGCAGTGGCGTAGCTAAGCAAGGGTATCGCTCGCATTGGTTTAATATCTTACTCAGGCCAGGGCTGCCACGACTCTGTGTCAATGCATTGACCAGAGTTGCACGCACACACACACACATATACACATATACACACACGCACAGTTATCAGAGAGCTGAGAAGGGGAGCGCTGTATTGGGGCCGCATTGCCGGACAGACAGAAACTCAAAACTCGAGCAACATCGCAGCATATGTATGTGGGTTTATGTCTGTGTGTGTGTGTGTCCGCGCGATCGT
The DNA here is from genome assembly GCA_004143825.1 of Drosophila micromelanica. Taxonomy (NCBI): domain Eukaryota; kingdom Metazoa; phylum Arthropoda; class Insecta; order Diptera; family Drosophilidae; genus Drosophila; species Drosophila micromelanica. Next base: position 33,328 of record SCDY01000213.1, read on the forward strand.
TCGTGTGCCATTGTGAATACTATGGGAAATTTTACAAGGTCTTCAGGCAAAACTGTATTTTTGAAAAATACATCAGCTATCAACCAGCAATGTTATATATCAGAGATGTTAACTTAATCAAAAATTGATGAAAAGCAGAGGCACAAGTTAAAATGATCACAAAAATGTCTTCTAAAAATCGTCAGTCAATTTATGTGACAAAAAGTTTCAAAACTTCCCATAGTACAGTGCTCAGTGCTCGATGCTTGGTGCTCAGAGTCCCCCACAGTCGAGCAGTCCAACATTTTGTCAATTCATTTTTTGCATTTAGTCTGCTTTCGTTGCTCATGCGGCTGGACATTTTTTGTTTTGCTTTAATTTCGACATCGAAATATATGAAAAAAAAAAATACTTTTGTAGTGTTTTTTCGCCTTGGCATATACTAGATAAATATATGTAATAGGTGCCAGAAAAAAAATATATTTGTTTTTGCAGACATATTTTTGGCAACTTTAAATACTTATGCTAAATACTTTTGTATGTATTTAAAACCACAACTGTATGTGTTACATGAGTTAATTGTGATTTATCAGTGAGAACGTGAGAATTGCGCGGCCCTTGTCCAGGGGCGAGTGCTTCGATACACGTCGCGTATCAATTATGTGGAAATATATTTACAAAGATACATGTGTATGTGTCTGTCTGTGCATGTTTGTGTGAGTGCATATGTAAAGCAATTTCGATGCCCTGGCACTGAATGTCACTAAACGCGCCAACCACTCGCATTGCGTGCGAAATACCCCCCATCCTTCGTCTTCGTCAACGCCTGCGCGTATGTTACAGTGAGTGTGAGAGAGTGCGAGCGACAAAGCGTTGTATCTCTTGTGCGTGTGTGTGTGTGCGCTTGTGTGCGTGTGTGTAGATCAGCCGCACGCCAGAACAAACAAACAAACAACAATTCACATTCATTCATTGCGCTGCGCGTCGGCTTCATTGTGAACGATAACGATTGTGCTTGCCGCCTCTGGCTATTATCGTCAGTTTTGCCACGCACCGAGAGAGAGCGAGAGCGAAAGCAGCAGCAGCAGTGAGAGTGAAACGAAAATACAAAAAGAAACAAAAAGAAGGAAAAAGAATTGTGCTCTCGCGTGCACATTGCAATTGTGTAGAAAATACCATAGAAAGTGCGCGTCGGTTTTTGTTTTTTTCGTGCTGTGCCATTTTGCGTGGACACGCCCACCTATGCCGTCTAGGCCGCATCAACGCAACGCTCACAAAGATCTAACAAAAATCCACACAAAATGGCGATAAATCTAAGCGCCAGAGAAACGCCCCATCGTAAAGCCTAAAACAAAATAAACCAAGAAAGCTAAAAAGTGCTAGAAAAAAAAAAACAACCAAAACTTGACCATAATTTTATGCAACGAAACTTTGCCAAAGGCTAACGGCAACAGCAGCAGCGGCAGCACAAAGAGAGCGGCCGACAGGCGATAAGCGCCAACCAGTGTGGCCGCAGAAATAAAACAAAAAGAACAACAAAAAGAAACACGAAAAACTCGCATACAACTTGAAAGAAGCGCCTAAGGTAAGCGCCCTGCGATTTTGATCTCTGCCTTTTATGCCCTATTCTCATTGTAAACCAGTGTTGTATATTTTTTTGTGCACATGTGGAAACTAATTTCCGATTTCCTTAATATCGATAAATATAAATCTTAGAAGATAGCTCACAGCTGGATTACACGGTATCTCCTAGTCGGGCACTCTCGACTAGAGCACTCTTAGTTGTTTTGCTTTTGCAAATTTGTTTATCTGTTTGCTAAAATTTATCAAACACACACACCCTTTTTTTGCGGCGCTTTGCAAGCTCAACTTTTGTTTGTTTGTTCTCTGGTCCAGTTTGAGGTTATTAACATTGAAATGAATTCATGCCCTGCTCCTGCCGTTGCAGTCTACCGTTGCTCATTTATTTACACTGCTCAAATAACAAATTTAAATATTTTTTGGGCTTTCGTTGTTTTTGTTGTAAAGAAATTGTTACAAGGTCAATTGTTTGCTGAGCGAGCGTGAAATATTTACGGGTTTTTACTCGCAATATGCCCGTGTGATGGAATATATTTAATTTCAATTACAATTTTAAATTTGTTTTCGGCATCTTTGACGCACCCGTGCCCCACAGACATACACACACACACACACTAGATACACATACAAGCACGCACATAAAAACAAAAAAAAACGGTTGCTTGTTGTAATTTCCGGTTCCGTTTTGCAAGTAATGGGCGCCTGTCTGTGTGTGAGAGCATGATATTTTTGATTGTATTCAATTTAGAGGCATGGGAACATTTTATTTCTTCTTTTTTTTTATGAGTATACAGTGTTTTAGAGCTGTTTTAGTTCGTCTTTCTTAAGAACGGGAGTGATTAAAAATGAAGCTCTTTTTTTTAGTATTTTTGTGTTTGCTGTTAGTCAACACTTGTGAATTTATTACTAATTAATTTATACAAATTATGCAAAACCTGTGTATTTTTTTTACTTTTCTGAAAACAATAACATTTGGAGATCTTGGGGAATTATGGGACCATAATTGGCAAATATAGACGTCATAGTTGGGTTTCTAGGTGCGCCTGCGAAATGATTCATTCGCCGCAAGCGAATAAATCAATTGTCAACTTTGCAATAAGCCAGGCAAACTAATCGTTGCCCCCTTATTAGCTCGTATCCTACTTTGCTTATTCACATTAATTACATCGAATGACGATTTAATTAGTTTAATTGTCAGAACGTCATCGAGTAAATATATATATAAATATACTCAATATAATCGAATGACGTTACATTTTGATTTTCATGTTAAATGCTGTGTGGCTTATCGATTAGCGATCAGCTATTTTTGGCTTCTTACGGTATATTTAATTAGCTAGAATTTAGCACAGTGTCCAAACTTACAAATTGCTGGCCGCTATGTGGCATTTATTTCTGATACTGAACTTTGCGTGCAACAAGCTGTTTCGGTTGCACAGTCATCACTGGAATTGAGAACTTGAACTGGCTCAATTGGCACTTTCCATTGGAGAATTTTTATGGTTTTTTTTATACTTTTTTCCGCTCAATTAAATGGATAGATTGTTAGGTAAAAGACAATATTGAATGATGTTGTGTACTTGCATACCCTGTAATATTATATAACAAATTATTTATTCCTGGAATTGAACTGGATGTGCGCCCCACTGAGCGTTCCAGTCAGCCTAACAGTATGCAATGTTAATGTTTACGCATTTATTTTAACAATAATTGTATAAATAATGAAGAGAGAATTAATTTCAAGTTAAATAAACAGATTTTTTTTAAAAATAAGACATTGTTCGAAAACTATTTAATTAAGCTTAGCCTAACACACCCTTTAAAAGGCTTTGCTTACAGGGTATAACAATAGAACGGAGATTATAATTCTGTGGCAATTACATGTTGCAATTATTGCATCGATTTGCAATTAGTTGCGTCAGAATGACGAGAATATCTTCGGGGAAATCCAAATAAAGCCGTAAAGATCCTCAGAAAGGTAGCGAGAGAAGGGCAATTACATTTACAGTTTATGCCGGCAGCAACAAGTGGTCCAAAGAGAGCGCGACGCACATGCACACTTAAAAAAGGAAAGAGCGCGAGCGAGAGAGTGAAATTGAGAAAGAGCAGCCAAGCACAGAGAGCATAACAGCGCCCTAACAGAGTGCTGCTGGCACGGGCAACATTGTCTCGCAACATTGTGTCTCAACATGTCAGCACATGTTATGCAGACGCATAACACACAGGCGCACGCACACACACACACAAAATAAAGCGTATGCATGTTAAGTTTAACATGCTGGGAAACATAGCAGAGGCGAGCAACAGTCAACAAGAGCCAAACAATGTTGCAGAGGTAAGAGGGTCGCTCTCAGAGTTTCTTGCAAATACGGTATAAAAAACAAAACCGGATTCACGAGTGCAACAGTTTCAATCTGAACAGCGTGGCGAGCAGGTCGTTTTTTCCCCCTTGAAAGAGACAGCTTGTAGCATAGATATCCCGAGATATTTTTCACTTTTCAAAGATCATGTAAGCACGCAGCAAAAACACGTATTTCAACAAAAAAAATAAATAAAATTAAATCAACAACAACGACAAGTGCAAACAAAACAAGTGCTAATTGCAATTTTTGCATATATGCAAAAATAAATATTTTTATTAAATAATAAATTAACATCAAATGCAATCAATAAAATAACTAAAATCTAATGAAAGGTGAACGTTGGAAATTTTTTCAAATTTAAAAATCACGGGACGTTAAAAACGGCGCGACCGCAATTAACAAAATTACTAAAAAAAAAAATAAATAATAAAAAATGTAAAAAAGGAGGCATAAAAAAGTTGCAAAAAAATCAAAATTAAATTGTTGTCTTTAGTGTATTTTGTGCATTGTGGAAAAGTACCGCGCGAATAATTGTTGCTGTCTTCAGATTATGTTTATTATTATTATTATTTGCATTTTTAATTTCGTTGCTGTTGCTCTTGAAATGTATTTATATATATTGTATGAATATGAAGGCTTCAAATACCAAATTCGAATACCAAAATAATAAAATACCAATTGCTGCTTATCGCAACGTTTTAATCTGTGTGCGCAGGTCGCTGCGCATGTGTGTGTGTGTGTGTGTGTAAAAGGGGACCTACCTGCTGCGCCTGCGCCCCGAGCATCTTTGTCAGTGTGTCGTCATCTCTTGGCCATATCCATAACCAAATCAATGCCGACCGGCATTGCCCAGCCCAGCGCATTGTTGTTGTCGTTTTTCTTTCTTTTCGCATTATGTTGCCACCTTGTTGCACACACACACACACACACACACACACACACACGCACGCACGCACACACAGAATTGAAGCTGACTCTTTGAGCCACGTTTCCCAGTGTGGTTGCTGTTGTTGTACATTTTTGACATTGTTTCTTTTCTTTGTGGGCTCTGTTGCCATGAGAGGGTGCGCCAACAACAGCAACACACACACACACTCACACACACACACTCACACACACACACACTCACAAGACAACTTTCGTTGATATTTTATTGGGCGATGATGTCATAAGTTCTTATTGGTGCGTGAAGAGCTGGAATAAAAAAAATACAGGGCACAGGCAAGCCGCGCATAGGGACGACAGGCAATATTTATTATTTTTTGTAATTTTTTTACCCTTTATTTTTTTGCTGAGCGCGTTTCCTAGAAATCGAAATATAAATTGATTGGCGCGTTTTGCCAATATATACTATATAAATTTTGTTGTTGCCACACAAACGCGCGCACGCTTGCAACAGGAAATATACACACACACATATTTATTTACTTTATTATTATTATTTTTATTTCATTTCTGTTTTTTTTTTTGCACTCAAACACTTCCGACATTTTTAATGCAGCGATCGTACCGGCTAAATAAATCAACATCAGCAAATAACCAACAACAACAACAACAGCAAAGAGCAAAAGCAGCCATGTGCAGCCACGCTCTCCCGCGCTCTCGCGCTCTCTTTCTGCACGCACGCTCTCTCTCGTGTTGCGCTCTGCAGCTGCAGTTGGAGCCGCTCAATGCATATAAATGATTTTAATCAATGGCGTTGACGTCGACGCTTACGCACACACACACACTTACACGCATATTAATCATAATAAGCGACAGCGTTCGTAACGAGCATAACAAATGCTTGCAATGCGTATTTTAGCATTTGGAATGTTCATTGGAAAGGGCAGCAACAGTTTTTCCAGTAGCGAAAGCTTCACTTTGAACTGTGTAATTTATGATGATTTGCACTGTTATTGTTTAACAGCTGTTAAATTGCAAAATCTCTGTAAATTGATTGCTGATTCAATCAGATTGACAGCTGCCAGACTGATCAGATCGGATCAGTTCAGATTAGTTGAGCAGCAGCACTTAAATGTTGATAATAATAATAATAGTCATAATTTATTTTTAGAAAAAGCGTCAAAGCTGCGGCAAATCAACTTAAAAACATAAAAAACAAAAAAACACACAAAAATTTAAACAAACAAAACGGAACATAAAAATTTAGAAACAAACTGTGTTACGAGTACTTAAACAAACAGTAAACACAAGTACTTAAAACAACTAATTACAGCCAAACAAATTTGCAAACATTTTATTGTAAATTTAACAAAAAAAAGAGAACAACAAAACCAACAACAAGAAAACAGATCGTCATGAAGAAGCTGTCACTAAATGTGAGTATCCAAAACGGGAGGGGACAGAGGGTTAAATAGGGAAATGCACAAGACTTTTTGTGTTTGTTGTTGTTTTATTAAAACAACATGCTGTTCCAGGAATTTCAGAATCCGGCATCATACATATTTTTTTTATATGTATATGAAATGCACTTTTCAAGTTCAACAGAAACAAGAGAATTGGCGTTGAATGGGCTCGATTCGATTCTTTGGTCTCCTCGATCCGTGGCAATGCTTCAATGTTAATGAACTTGAAATGGCCATCATAATGATGAAGTTGCACTTGGCTGCGGCAGCGGCTGATTGAAATCGAGAATTAAATTTCAAATTGGATGTGGAAATTGAACTGCGGCAAATTCTGAACACAACTGAAATTAAAACGCATCAATCGAACCAATTGATAATGAAAACTCGGCAGATCCCTCGCAAGTTGCACGATTTTATTTTCACTTTTTGTATTTCCCTCTTTTTACAAGTTTATCAGCTGCACATTAGCTGGAAAAAGGGGAATTTTTGTCTTTAGAGGCAAGTATTGTAAAGGAAATTCCGATTTTATGGATATATGAAATCAATTTTTTTCCCAAAATTAATAAGGGGCCACATGATTTTTTACCAAAAAATTTCAATAAAAATTTTATTTTCAAAAATGCATATATTTATAGGATAAATCATGATCAAAATGCCATCAAACGTGAAAATCAGTTCCGTTTTGACAAAGTTATGGCAATTTGAAGTATTGGATCTATGGATACGAGAACCTTACATGTCAAAATTTTTATCGATTTTGACATGATTTTTGACCAAAAATTTGACCCCTTCAAAATCACTTTAAATGTTGTTTTTTATGCTAATTATGACAAATAAAAACGATTAAAAACCGAAATTCGCAATTTTAAATTACGAAAAAAATTTTTTTTCGAAAATTAACAAGGGGGACCCTTTGATTTTTACCCAAAAATTTCAAAAAAATTTTATATTTTAATATGCATATATTTTGAATGTAGAAGCAATTTATAGGATAAATCATGATCAAAAGGCCATCAAACGTGAAAATCGGTTCAGTTTTGACAAAGTTATGGCAATTTGAAGTATTGGATCTATGGATACGAGAACCTTACATGTCAAAATTTTTATCGATTTTGACATAATTTTTGACCAAAAATTTGACCCCTTCAAAATCACTTTAAATGTTGTTTTTTATGCTAATTATGACAAATAAAAACGATTAAAAACCAAAATTCGCAAATTTAAATTTCGAAAAAATTTTTTTTTTGAAAATTAACAAGGGGGGACCCTATGATTTTTTACCAAAAAATTTCAAAAAAATTTTATTTTCAAAAATGCATATATTTTGAATGTAGAAGCAATTTATAGGATAAATCATGATCAAAATGCCATCAAACGTGAAAATCGGTTCAGTTTTGACAAAGTTATGGCACTTTGAAGTATTGGATCTATGGATACGAGAACCTTAAATGTCAAAATTTTTATCGATTTTGACATGATTTTTGACCAAAAATTTTACCCCTTTAAAATCACTTTTAATGTTCTTTTTTATGCTAATTATGACAAATAAAAACGATTAAAAACAGAAATTCGCAATTTTAAATATTTTTTCCAAAATTAATAAGGGGGACCACATGATTTTTTACCAAAAAATTTCAAAAAAATTTTATTTTCAAAAATGCATATATTTTGAATGTAGAAGCAATCTATAGGACAAATCATGAAAGAACCGCCTTCAAACGTGAAAATCGGTTCAGTTTTGACAAAGTTAGGGTCAATTAGGTCAATTATTTATAAATTATGTTGTATATATTGTGTGGCTTTCTTTGAGAACAGTATCCTGGTACTTTATCCTAAGGCTGTGTCAAAAATTTATCGCAAAAGAATTTTCTATGCAAAATATCTCGTTCCAAGAATTTTCTAGCACGCATGCAAAACCGCAAGAATATTTACTTATTAATGAATAGTTATTTATTATTAACTTTTTATGATCAGCGATTTCTGATCGACCTTGCACATTGGTTTTAACGTGTTTTTGGTCTGACATTTTTATTTTTATTTTTGGAATTTTCGTTTTTAATTGAATGCGGCGATAAATCTTTGCAATGCTTTCTTCTCTGACTCGGTTTTTATTTAGGCACGCGCCCAATTGAAAAGCGTGTGTGTGTGTGTTTGTGTGTGTGTGTTGGCAACACAATTATGAAGTTGCGCCCGCTTCAAAAAGCCGGCGGCAATCAAGTGGACTCTGATTGTTAGCAGCGGCCGCACTTTGAGGTTAATGTGTGGCAAAAAAAAGATACAGATACAAAGATACAGATACAAAGATACACGCTTTGATGTTGCCAATTGAAAATGGCAATGCCATATATCAAAACACAATATGCATATGTTTTCCATATTATTATAAGTACTCCACTCCTATACATATATATATGTACATATAACATCTGCCAGATGCAGCATTTGACAGGCTATATCTGACTTATTTTACAGTTCAATGCCCCAATAATACGCACTGAGAGAGAACTGTGTTTTATATACACTAAACGAGAGCGTATTTAAATTTATAATATTTATATTCTAAATCAGTATCTAGGGTTTAGTTGATATATACAAGATTTTAGATATATACAAGTTTTAGTTATACTTTGAGAAAGCTTCTTTTGTTTATATTTATGGAAGTCAATCAAATCGAACTAATATATATATATATAGCTGTCATATAAACATTTTCTCAAAAATGTATTTTTTCTAAAAGAAACTTTTTTCCAGAGATTTTTTAGATATATACAAGCTACTTTCTCAGTTTTAGACATATTCTATTAAAGCTTAATTTATTTATTTAAATTTATTGAACTCAGACAGATCAGCTTACTATATCATATAGCTGACATAGAAACAATTCCTCAAAAATGTATTTCTTGTAAAAGAAACTTTTTTTGGCTTTTGCAAGAAATAATTTTCCGCATCAGTTAGTTCGAATAGAAATATTCAATCATAAACAGATTTGAATTTAAAATTTTAAATCATATATATTATTTACATACATTCTAAAAAAAAAGTGTTAAATCTTTGGCATGTTTTATATAACTGTTCTTTCTCATTTCTAATTATAATTATTATTAGCTTATATTTGCACTTGACAGTTAGCTAGAAAGACTTATTAACTGTTGTGGTTTATCTAGTCATATCTTATCTTTATAGCTTAACGACTTTATCTGTGTCATGACTCAATTAAGATAGGATAGGGGTCTATTGCATGCCTAGTATCTATGAATTGTAATCATGGCCAGATCAAATCAATTTTCAAATTGGCTGATGCAACAACAGTTTCTTTTTTTTATGCAGCTTTTGCCATTGCCAGCAACATTATTTTTATGGCGTGTGTGTCTGCGCATTAAATTAGCCTTTAATGGCCATAAAAACAACCACACACACACACACACACACACACACACACGCACACACACTTGTCTGCTATATGCATTTATCTATATCCATATGCTTGAATGCAGCAATTAACCGATTTTTTATTATTATTGTCATTATTGCTATTATTGTTGCTGCTGTGGCTCGTAAAAAGGCCTGAATGCGTTCTTATGTCAGGCAGTCAAATTAAATGTTGTAATAAGCCCATAAAAATTAACAATCAATTGACTAAACTGCCAATAAAAAAACAAACAAAACAAAACAAAACTTTTGCCAAACAGTTCATCAATATTGAAACAAAAAGGGGGCCTGTCTACAACAACAACAAATGCTGTAAAAATAAAATTAACAGCAACTTTTGCTTGCCTACACCCAGTTAAAACAACAACCGCAACAACAACAAATAACAAATAACAACAACAGGTTACCAAATAAGTCGCACACAATTTACAAATGTTAATGATTGATTTTATGTCATGTAATCTGCGGCAAAACTAGTTTGCAGTTTGCAGTTTGCCGTCATTTCGTTTACTTTAATTGACGTCAAGCGACCGTTTCACGTAGCTGCAACTGCCACGCCCCGCTCCGTCCCGTTCCCGCCCTGCTCTTAGCTGTTGTAGCTGCGCTCTTTGATTGGCCAAGTTTTTGTTTTTGGCCTTTTATAGCCGCACTTGACGCTTTGGCGTCACACATTTCTTCCGTCCTTGGCCGCAGCAGCAGCAACAATATCAAATGGAGTCTGCTCAAATGGCTAATACCCTGTTATTTAATCAATATTGAAATTAAATTTATTATACAATTATCTATTCAACTATTTTTACTCATTTTTTAAAAGCTCTCCCACACTGGGCAATAGCCCAAAAGTATGCAACAGCAATTTTTGTGTCATATTTAATTGCATAAAATATTAAAAATTTAATTTTGATTGAATTTAATGTGCATTCAAAACACTTTCGCCTAATAACTGTCAATAAGCTTTTATATTTTAATTAAAATTTATAATTTTATAACATAATTAAAGATTTTTGCGAATTTTTGATTTACATTTACATATAAATGCTTTGAGTATATATAACGTCGCATAATAATCGTATCAGACCATTAACACAAGCCTGCTTTTAGCCAAAACGCGCAGTCGTAACGCCTAAATGGGGCCAAAGACTTTTCAAAACAGAAGAAACAAAAACAAAAAAAAAATTCCAACAACAAAAAATTCTCATGAAACGTTTATTGCAGTTGAATCGAAATGTGAATTGATTTTAAGTGTGTGTGGGGCATTTCTCGCATTCTTAGAATACAGACAAATCTCGTGCATTTTGGTCGTGTTTTTATTTATTGTTCCTTGTTAATTCTTCTTGTTGACACGTTCAATGGCCGTTTATTTGTAATTGTAATTGCTGGCCGCTGCTCGTGTGGTTGCCGTGACTCATTTTTCATTTCCGTTTCTTGATATATATGTATATATATTGTGTATAAATTAATATTAAATATTTGTGGCAAAATTTCAAAATTTCACTATTTCAAATATAGGTCGCCATATTTATATTGCATTTGTGTGTTCGGGGTGAATGGTTTTTTTGTTAGTGTTGTAAAACATAAAATGTTAACACATTTTAACATAAAGTTCTTATATATTTGCCAACTCAGCTCTCATAAAAATTTGCATTGATTTTGCATTCCCCGATAATCAGCTTACGTATTATATTCCGTATGACCAAAAATAAACCATACTTTTGCCGGGGTCCCCAGCTGCGCCTAATGGGCCTATATAGAGAATGAGAGGGCTTAACGATTGAGCTTCGAAAAAAATTTATTAATGTCGCGCATTTCGCGTTTCAAATGTAAAAAAAAAAAACAAATTCAATATCAATAAAAAAAGGCGCAAAACTTAATTATGTGATTTATGCGCTTTTTAAAACAAACGGCAGCAATCACAAAAACAACAAAAACAACAACGAAAATTGGCACAATCAGCGGGCGCAGCTTTAAATACTCACGAGTATTCGCAAATAATTTCCTCAATGGACTTGTTTAATTTATACACAAATATATATGCACATATATACACATATATATATACAATCATATAAATTGCAGCATGTACAGTGAAACCTGTGACACGCTTCTCTGCCTCGTCGCGTTGCAAACTACTCAAAAAAAAAAAAAAAACACAAAAAAAAAACTTGTATTTGTATTCGTAAATGGATTCGTATTATTTGTATACATTACGTTTCGCATTCGTTTGATTATTTACGGGCCATTTGAAAAACGAGTCGAAACCAGTTTTCGGTTCTCCATGCATGCTAAATTGTTTTGCTTTCAATTAAACTAATAAAATGCCAATTGTCGTATATAGAAAAAAAAAAAAAGGAAACACTGAAAATACAGTGGGTAAATTTCTTGTTTAAGCCCGACTTGACTTTTTACCAATGCAATCTGATAAAAACCAAACTAAACTAGGAGACATATTCAAAGTCAACGCGGCGTATGAGCAATGTATGAAAAAAAGGAATGGAAATAATTCAAATTTTCTTAATTCGAAATTTCTTAAAGTTTGACACAAATTTACATACATAATTAACAGCTCTAAAAATTATTAAAGATATTTGTTTTTAATTAATCTCTATTTTAAGTTTTGATATACACATTAACATGTTTATTGAACCATATCTGAAAACATTCTTAAACATTATCCAACTATTTTATATGTTAACAAAAGTAACAAAGTAGTAAAAAAAAATGTAATGAGCACATCCAAAAACTTTGAGTTCTTGCTTGGCTTCAACAATTTCCTTGGTAATAGCTTACAAAAAATGTTAACTAGTTTATGCTCCGGCTAGCTGCCGCCGTAATTGAGCCACATAATTGCATATTCATATGCCGTAAACGCTTTTTCTTATTTAATTTTTGTTGTTGTATATTTTGCCGGCAGGCAGGACTTCATTCCACTCTCTATAATAATAATAATAAAATAAAAACCTGGTCGTGTCTTAACGGCTTTTCAGCTCAAATGATAAGCGAGCCAAGAGTTATTTTATAATGCATATCACGTATACGCCTGGGTGTTCCACTCTGCATCTATAATGTGTGTGCTTTGATCACACACACACACACACACACACACACATACACCTAAGCATGCACTTGCATGCATAACTTGGCTGGCGGGTTCGCCTCGCTTTGCCTCGGTTGGTTGGACGTTGGCAACGACAACGACGACGAAGGCAGCGATGCCTCCTCAGCAGCGCCAGACTCGCTGTCGTCGCTGCCTCTCACAAATGTTGGTGTGTGTGTTGTGTGTGTGTTTGCTGCTGATAAGAAAAAGACAACAGCAGCAGCAGCAGCAACAGCAACAGCAGCGGCAGCAGCAACAACGACAGCAGCAGTTGTCTGGCAACCTCAACAGTTTTGCGATCTTCAGTTTTATTTTTGTTGCCAACAAAGTTGATTGCTCGCGCGGGTGTTTTGTTTGGCTTTTGCTACCACAGCACTCGTTGTTATTATTTATTTTTACTGTTATTGTTGTTGTTGTTAATACACAAGTTTCGTTGTTGGATTTTCGTCAATGTTTAAACAACAGTTTTTGGGATCGCTTTGGTTAACAGTTGACCAACACTACAAATTCAAATAAACGTGAAAAAAGCAAATAGCTTGATAAAAAAAAAAATACTTAAACAAACACACACATATGTGTGCTGCTATTTGAATTGCCAGATACAATAAATATATACATATATATATATATATATTTTTTTTTTTGTTCGAATCTATTACGAAACGTGCAACTATTAATCTTAATAATACTAATTGGATACAATACGCGCACGAGGCACAACGATCAATCCAGAGATCAACAACAATTCAGCAGCCAATTGAAACGCGTCATGCAGCTTTATGAGCGTCGCAGCGGCGTCGACGTCGACGTCGACGTCGGCAGCGCAGCAGCTGGAAGCCATAGAAAGGCTCATCAAAAGCAACAGGCGGTGGCCAAAGTGAGCGAAATTAATACAAACACACACGCACACACACATACACGCACATAGAGTATCACACACACACACACACACATATGCAAGCTTCATCCTATTGCCCTGCACTTAAGCGACATTCACACACAGACGCCGACACCACCTGCCGCCATTTTGCCAAATGAGCCTGTTTGTTGTTGTTGTTGTTGCTGCTATTAATTTAATGCCAAACAGAATTTAATGCATATTAAATTGCATATTAAAATGCGCCTGCTACAAGCGGTGTCCAGTTGCAACAAAATGCAAATGCCGCATGTCTACTAAATTAACAGCAACGTTTAGCGCAACAGCAACAACAACAACAACAACTAACAAGAAGAACAACCAACAATCGCTGTGCCAGTTTATTTGGTACCAAGCAGTCTCGCCATGTCGCCGTGTTTATGTTTTTCTTGTTGTTGCTGTTGTTTGTGTCGAGGTGGCCCTGGTACCATGCAGTCTCGAGAGCTGTTTTAACAACGCCAAGCGGGCTGTTTCAACAGTTGCTGCATTTTCAACAAGACATTAATGCTGGTACTGTAAATAACATAGGCCGCGCTTAACAGCACAGCTTTAACAGCAAACACTGCACTGTGAATGGCAAAACTAAAGAGAAACAATAGAGAGCACAATAGGGAGTGCACGACTACCAGATACCCTGTAGGCAAAAATCTAAAAATCCTTGATCAGCTAAAAAGAAACGCTAAAATCGATATTTATCTATTTAAGGAAAATGACAGAAAATGGGATCGGCTATGCCTCCATCCACCTATTTATATTTTCGGCGCTTGCAGGGTAAAAAAAGAGTAACGATATCGTAAAATCGATATTTCTGGATTTAAGAAAAATGGAAAATGGCAGAAAATAGGTTCGGAACTCCCTCCTTCCACATATTTACATTCCACATACATACAAAGAGCATCTGCGCTAGGTAAAATAAGAGCCACGAGCTAAACCTTAACTTTTTGGCGCTGGCAACGGCAACTTTGCCATGCTTGCCTAGCCAAGCGTTACGTTGTGGCACACATGTATATTTCTGTGTATGTATGTGTGCATTCACATTTGTGCAACTGGTATGCGCTTGTATTTTTTGTTATTTTTCGCATTTTTGGTCGCAAATTTTTAGCGGGCTTTTCATTGCCAATTCACAGTAAAAAGCCATATAGTTAACAGATAATTGCGGCGATAACATGACCGCATACCTTAGCCAAATTTAGGCGCCCTGATAAGGCCGCAACAGACAGGTGGAATTTATTTCGATTTAGTCATTTATCAACAGCTATAAGACAGTGTCTCTGGCTTGTTTATGGACTGTGAAATTCTTCAAAAACTATTGCGCATAAAAAGAATACAAAATTCGTTATAATTGCTGTCATTATTTTTGGCTCATGACTTCATTCAATGTCGCCTGGCAGCAGGCCGATTCTACACACTTCTACGCACACACACACACACACAAACACATATATGAGCGCACAAAAAGCAATCAAAATCAAAGTTGAATAGTTTACAATCAGGCGCAAATCAACTTGGACATAAAATATGGCGAATTGCGTGGAATATGCGCGACGCTCGCCCTTGCGAGAGAGTCAGACAATTTTGTCACAAAATATGTTAATCACATAAGTCATAGGAAAGATCGATAAAAAAAAATAATATCTAAATATCCAGACTAAACTTGGAAACTACGATTATCCCTTTATTCTGAACATATCTTTAAGATTTTTCTAATAATCGTTAAAAATAAATTTTTGGTTTTTTTAATTTCTTTTCTGTCTTGAACTATCGATAAACAGCGCACATCTTCCACATATGGACATATAGATTTGTAAGGGTATTTAATGGTCGGCAACTCGCAGCTAATCGTTGTTGCTTGTTTTATTATAATGCGACTTTTTGTATGTATGACGGGCCGTTATTTAAATTGATACAAAGCGGCAGGCCGACAAATAAAATCAATTGGCAGCTAATCAAAGCACAATGCAAACAAATTGCCAGCACATGTCTTCATGACAATGACGATGCCGATGCCGATGACGATGACGAGGTTCGATGATGATGATCGATCGAACCAACGAACGAACCAGCAAACGAACGAACGATCAATCGTTCCATATTCGCAGTCGGTTCGTTGTTGGTTCGTTGTTGGTTCGTTAGTTCGTTCGTTCGTTGGCTCCTGCTTTGGTGGTCAATGATGACGCCATCTGGAGATGGCACGTACGAACCTAAATTGCGGACAGGCAGACAGACCCAAGTGACAGCTGCTGTTAAGGCTTAGCATTGCTCTGTTGCGCTGTTATTTTATGACCATATCGATTATGCAATTTATGCGGCCGGCAAGTGTTAAAAATAAATGCATCGAACTCGAACTCGTTCTCGAACACTCCGCTTGATGGCCATAAATCGTGCAATTCGAATCCAATTAGCAAGCAGCGGCGGCCGCTGCCGTTGCGCAGAGGTCGTCGTGTGGGTAATGCGAGACGGCAGCAGCTGCTGCTGCGCCTGCTGCTGATGCTGCTGCTGTTAACTCTCCTCGGCGATGTAAAGTATACGCCCCATAAAGAGTTTAATAAAAGATATGCCCATATCTTGTGCATTTTCAGCTGCTTCCAGTAGCGCCACCATTTAAGACATGCACTTTTCCAACACTCTACAGTGCTGTGTTACGTCAATTATTTAGTTGCTTTCTTTTTATTTAGTATTTAATGGCAGTCACGTGTCGCACGGCAGCTGCTAATTATATACTACATTGAAAAAGCCAAAAAAAAAAAATACATATATATGAATTTTTGGCCAACTGTTGAGTTGCGCACAGTTGAGCTCATTTTAATGGCAACAACATTTGGCTAGAAACTGATTGATGAATTTTTCTACAATTTTACCACAAGCCATTGGCCATAAATCAAAAGCGACAACAGCAACAAAAATGCTCGCAACTTAATTGAAGGCATCAACAAGCCAATAAAAAATCAATTTAAATAAACACACACACAAATACAATATACATTCGAGTATAATGTATATGGCACGAAACGATTGACGCTAACGATGCGGGAGGTGCCAAGCGAAATGGGCAAAGACGAAAATTCGATGAAAATATTTCAACAAATTGTTCTCACATGGTTTTTGTTGTTGTTCGAAATAGCGACGCTGTGTCTGCTTTGAATTTTCATTCACACACACACACACACACACGCACATACGCAGGCAGCCATGCGAAATTTTTTTTAGTTTTTTTTTTGTAAGCAAACAATGGGCACACACATGCAAAAATGAAACGCAATGCAAAAATGCAAAATTTTAATGCAATTATTCAATAGTTTGGAATGTGTGTCGAGAGCCGAAACTAATTGAAACCAAGTCGGATGCAAATTGATCAAAATATGTAAATACACAATAACAATTTACTTACTTTATTTACTTTTTTTTATTGAAGGGGGCCTGTCTTACTGCGCATATAAACGAATTTTTTTATGTACATTTATTTATTTATTTATGTGCATGTAATTTGTTTCTGACTGCGGCTCGCCTTTGAGCCCAGTTCGACTCGTAATTTAGCCAAGTCGACAAGATTTGCAAATAATGCAATAAACATTGAAAGCTGTGCGCCTATTTTTAGATGCGTCTGCAGCTGTAGACACCTTTAAGAAGATACCGAAGATGCAGATGGCAAATCCCAGTTCCCATCTCCCAGTTCTGCCAAGTTGGCAGACGGGCAGAGATTGGAGCAGATAGTGCAAGATCAACACGAATTGCTTTCATCTATTTTTAGCGCACACTTTGCAGTTGCATTTGCAGACCAGGCGCTATTTTTAGTAGACTCTTGCGCTACGTTTTTACAATTTACAATTTTACAATTTTACGATTTACGATTTACAAGTACTCGCACTTTGCCTTGAGTTATTATGTCTGTCTGTCTCTTTCCTCTGTCGCACCTCTCTCTCTCTCTCTCTCTCTCTCTCTCTGTTGATTGAGTCTTCTGTAGCAGGCCTTTTTTGCGGTTTCAAGGCTCTGCTTGGCCCATATCCACTTACCCAGTAAGCGGTTAGCAGCGCCAACTAAAGCACAACTTAATTGCACCTTCGGTCGGTGCTATAAATAGCCCCGCCAGACAGTAAATTGCGCTATTTTTAAACTATTTCCGGTACTTGGCAACTTGTAGTATATTATCATATCAAAGCAGTACACTGCACGAAAAGAGCTGAAGCTTTTTAATTGAAATGTAAATTTAATATTCAAAATGCTTATAAAATAAAAAGAATTGCCGCTAAAATTCTCTAAAAGTCTTTATAATTTTCAGTTTATACACTGAGAGAAAAACTGAATATTTTAGCTTAAAATATATACTATTTTCAACTTGTATATTATCATATCAATGCAGCGAAAGAGCTGAAAGTTTTCATTTGAAATGTGAATTGAACATTAAAAATTATCATAAAATGAAAATAATTGCTTTAAAATTTAACTTGAGTCTCTAAAATTTTAATTTTATACACTAAGCGAAAAAACGGAAATTTTAGTTTAAAATATACCATATAAAAAACCATTACACTGCACGAAAAAAGCTGAATGTTTTCATAAAATGAAAATAAATTGTATAAGTATAATAAGCCTTTAAAAGGTCCGCATGAAAACCGCAAATTTCAGTTTATACACTGAGCGAAAAAACGGAATATTTTAGTTTAAAATAAAAGCTATATTTACAAATTTTATGTTATAAATATAAATATATTTCTTATGGATTTTTTTGTTTCCATCTTTTTGCAGATGTGTTCCCGCAACATAAAGATCTCGGTGGTGCTGTTTCTTGTTTTGATACCCATATTCACAGCGTTGCCACACAATCACAATTTATCGAAACGCAGCAATTTCTTCGATCTGGAGTGCAAGGGCATCTTCAACAAGACCATGTTCTTTCGCCTGGATCGCATCTGTGAGGACTGCTATCAATTGTTCCGTGAGACGAGTATACATCGACTATGCAAGTAAGTTGTCCAAAAACTGAACTCAAAATCGATCACACATTATACCTCCATAACTAACAACTTTGTCTAGCAATTGAGAATACCCTACGAAATATTTCCCTCGAAATATTTCCCCCTGAAATATTTACTTTACACAACAAACTTTCGCGAACAACGTCCTCAACAGGGTCCAACAACCAATTTGAAAGCAGTTCAAGGCGCCAAATTGCTGTGCGCAAAAAATAAGAAGAATTTTTTACCATGCAATATGACCCTGACATGGTTATAAAACAAAACGGGAAACTTTTCTAACAATAAAAAAAAACAACTACGAAATATTTCTAAAAACAAATATCTAGCTGTTTTCTGCTATTTATTTTCTCAGAGCTTTTTTTTCTCTTCTGGCTTACTGTCGTTTTATCTTAGTTGATCTATCTTATCTATCTATGCTAGCTGTATCTTCTTCTTATCTATTTGCTGCAGGGCCAATTGTTTCGCCCATCAAACCTTCGGAGAATGCCTAAAAGTGCTCCTCATCGATGACGAAGAGATTGTACAGCTGCAACATTATCTCAAAGTTATCAATGGCTCGCCCTATCCCTTTCACAAGCCAGTCGTTTTTAAATACTAGATTTCTACTATTTTTAGTACTTTCATTTCTGCTTGTTTCCTATTTCCATTTTGTTTCTTCTCTTTCTCATTTCTTAACTACCTCTTGATTTATTGTATTTTAAGTATGTTTTATGCATATTTCTGATTTTGTGTGTTTTGTTTGTTTGTTTTTTCTTTTGTATTTTTTGTGTATTTTTTTAGGAAAGACTGCTTTGATTCCAAATGGTTTGGCGAATGCGTTAAAGTGCTATTAACACCAACGGAAGAAATAACAAATTTACAACATTTCATAAAAGTAGTAAATGGTTCGCCAATATCATTTAACAGGAACCCGGCTACATAACTTTAAGTGGTTGGTTTCAAGCCACCATCGAAGAACAGCACCAGAATCCACACTCACACATACGCAGTTACATACGCACACACACACACACACGCAAACAGCCACACACAGAGATTCCAGTTCGCAAATGATTCGGAACTGGAGCCGCCACACATCCGAAGAACCTGAACACACAACCACAATAAAAAACAAAACTACAAAGCAGAGCAACAAATTAAATATTAAACGCCCAAAATTAATTCGTACTTATTTATTACTGTATGCTTTACAGTTTTTACTATATATGTATGTGTTTTTTAAAAAACGAATTATTTTAATTAATTTATTGAAACGTTATGCGTTTGTTGTAAGTGAGAAGGGTCGCGGGACACGGGAACAATGGGGGTATATGTATGTATGTATGTATGTACACACGGGAACAGTGGGAGTGAGCACACAAACACACACATACACATACATTACACGAGGGGGGAAATCGGGGCAAAGGTATCTGTATTGAGAGGGGAGCGGTTGCTTCCCAGTACTATGACAGCAGACCCCGTTAGCCGAAGAAGTATTTATTTCTAAGTATTCTTAGCTTGTTTATTATTGCGTTATGTATGTAAAATAAAAGATCGATTGTTTTTAATATACTTATTTAATGTATAATTATTATTTTTTGTATTGTATGTAAAAAAAAGAAGAAAAAAAAACAAAAAAAATATCGCGTATTCCAAGCAGCATTTACATTTACATCAAAAGGGCAGAAAAATATACACATATAAAAAAATACATTCTCACACACACACCCACACACATACACGCACACACACTCAATCACACCTACAAAACCGAAAGTATTCTGCAAATGTATTACATTTTTGTGCTATTTTGTAAAGATTTAAACCGTAATTAGCGTAAAAATTGTTGGCAAAAAAAAAACAGTAATATACCCACGAATACATACAAATATTTTAGTTTAGAACGCAATTTGTGCAAAACACAAGTAAAACAAAAAACCTTTGGTAAAAACGCAAAAAAAAAACTAAAAATAAATACATTAAAAATGTAGCAAAAAAAAAGAACAAAAAAAAAATACAAGAAAAACACGATTATTAATATTTATGTAAAATAATGAAATAAACAATCGCTGGCTATTTGAGGGCATCCAAAATTGTGATAAATGAAATTAGAATGCGACACTGACCAGGGAGAGAGCACAAAGCAAAAACAGAGAGTGAAAGAGAGCGAGAGAGAGCAACAAGTGCTGCAGCTGTCGTCGATGTTTGGCGCGTTTCCGTTGCGACTAAAAACGCGCGCTTACAGTTTTTATTTTGTGGTACGTTTTTAATTTTCTTTCTTTGATTTTATTTTTTGTATTTTTTAGTTATTAAATTTTGCTTTTTGCCACGTTTTGGCTAGTGCCTTTTTTGAACTTTTCTGCATGCACTGGCCAATTAACTTGTTTTTTGAACAGGCACAAACCAAATTTTTGAAACTCGTCTCTATTTTTTGTATGGAAGCGAGGCCTGAAACAGAATAATTTTAAATTTAGTGAAGATGATTTTCTAATACCAGAATTTTTCCAAAACAGGCAAGACTGCTTCGGATCACCGTTCTTCAATGCCTGCGTCGAGGCGCTGCAACTGCACGAGGAGATGGACAAGTATAACGAATGGCGCGATACCCTGGGACGCAAGTAAACGTACGGACGGACGTATGGGCGGGCAATACGAGAGAGGGGAGTTAAGCTGAATAGCTAAAAACGCATAATATCTACCTACCTACTACAACAGCAACTACTATTATATACACCCTATATATACGATACGACCCACAAAGGCACACACGAACGAAGACTCGATCAGAGAAATCACGCACGAGTTCAATTATCACGCGAAAAAATACTGTTATGCTTAAGAAAATGTTGGAAAAAAATATGGAAAAAAAAACAAAAAAAAAAAAAAAGAAAAGAAAGAAAAAAATGCATAATACATAAATAAAATAAACATTATCAAATCAAAGTAAATATGACAGTGTAACAATTTTTCTTTTCTTCTCTCTCTTATTTTAGAAATTTTGTACAATTGTTTTTTGTCGTAGGGCCCCCATTTTAGTTTAGTTTTGCAACTATATAGATATATATATATATATGTATACATGTATATGTGTAATTATGTATGTTACATTTTAGTTCAAGCAAAGGACAAATCGAAACGAAACGGAAAATTCAAAAATGTCTGATGTAAATAAATTTAAATTTTCGTATTTTCTTTTTCTTATTTTCAATATTTTTACCATAACATACATATAAATATATATGTATATATATATTGTAAATTTTTCGTGTATCCTTTAAGCAAAGTTAAGTTAATTTGTTACGTTTACGTTCTATTTTTAACCACATTTATGAACGCGACAAAAGTTAAATCATAATGAAAATCTATACACATAACCAGCATACAGCATATTTCGATATTACATTATATGTACCCTAATTAATTTAAACTTGTTTGGATCTAGTCGTAAAATATAAATAAATAAACAAAAAAATTGTATATTTCAAGTGAAGAGTAAAGAGAAAATCGTTTGCTTTCATTTCGATTTATTTTCAGCTAAGTTATATTTGCGGCAACTTTATTCAATATAAGTTTGTATATATTTCTTTTAAATATAGTTGTGAGTGCTTTTTTCCAATACATCCAATTACATTGTGTGTAATGCGAAGAAATTCAATTCAAAACCGCTAACCGATAAATTCTGACAATTTTCGGATTTCATTTTACTTGAGATGTATAAAATGCCAAGTGTCGACTGTAAAACAAGAGATTTAAAGAGATTTCTTAAGTCATATATATATATATTTATTAAATATAAATAAATAGCAATAAATAAACATACAAAGCCAATTACAAAGGTGTGTGTGTTTGTGTGTGTGTGTGTAAGGTTAAAGCCATATTTACAGCAGGATATGTTTTGTGTTGTTTCTTTGGTTTTTAGTTTGTCTTTGGGATTGTTAGGCATGCTGGGTTGGAATTTTCTATCCAATTTGTGCAGTTTATTTAAAGCTTAGCGCGAACATAGTAAACCTTACCTGTGTCGGCGATTTCCTCGACTTCGCCGCCATCGGGAGCCTCATTGAGAATCTTGGTAGCTTCCTCCTTGCCTATAACAAATTCCGAATTCTGATTGGTAATATTTTGGCTGCAGTTACAAATAAATATATGTTAGCTTCTTAGGATAAATAAAGTTCCTTTGCGTTTATAAACAAACCAAGCAATTTCCGGCGTGCCCACGTTGGTCTGATTGATCAGGGCTTGCCAAAACTTGTGCGTTTCCGCAATAATCGATGTGGCAAAGTCCGCGTTCTTGGCATCCCCATTGAAGGCAAATTGATTCTCCGGCTTGCCATCGGGTATTTTATAGATCTAAAAAGATAACTAATTAAAAAACTATACTTATATAAAATATATACAATTGAGTGTACCTTGAACCATTCGACAGTGGCACGCAACAGACCCGGATAATATTGATCCACGTCGGACACATCGTTGATCTTTGAGGCCAGCGGATCGTTAATATCGATGGCAATAATTTTCCAGTCGGTTTCGCCCTCGTCGATTAGTGCAATGGCGCCCAGCACCTTGACCTGGATGACATCGCCACGCTTGGCCACACGATAGCCAATCTCGATGACATCGATCGGATCGTTGTCACCCTTGCAGCCCGTCGAGGGTTCAATGTGATTGGGATTCTCCCAGGTTTGTGGCATGGCGCCATAGTTCCAGATGTAGCCCTTGTGAGGGAAACAGTTGGCCACAAAGCGCAGCTTACCCTTCTTGATGTCCTGCTTGATGGGATTCAATGGAGTCTTCAGGCTGATCTAAAAATATAGTCAAAATTTTGGGCACGCCATCCGATAGTTTAACCAAAATGATTTATTCGAGTAAAAAGTGTTTTATATGCTTACCTCCATTTTGGCGTTTGTCCAACGTGGCACCTCAACAACCATGTTGTAGACGGTCTTCTCCTCGTTGGCGTACAGGGGAATGTCGTGCATCGGCGAAATAACATTGCCGCAGTTGTTTTCTATTGCAAACGATGATGACCAGAAATTATGAGGCGTTTTAATTAATTGCGGCACAGAACTCAACACGCAATCAGTTGATTAATTACAGCCAAACGCAAGTTGTTTAAACAGTTGCATCAGCTATAGTTCGATACTCATGATTCACGATTCAAATGAAAAAAAAAAACTAGTGAAGTTAACGGAACCTAAGATCGGCGTCGGCGTCGGCGTCGACTTCGGCCTGATTCACCTTGTCCAGTGTCACAGTCCAAGCGTGCGCTGGCAGCGCGCTGTTTGCTGATAACGCAACTATTATTCAATTAGCGGACACTTGTTGCATAATTTGTTTATTGTTTATTTCCAATAAATCATTTATCCCAGCTCTCAACTCAATTATGTTTAAGGATAATGCACACCGGTTAATTTGCATACTTACTGAAATACAGGCTATAGTTTGGCGAGTCTTTGGCGCCTTTTGCAATGGTCTCGTAAAGCGGCATTTTTGAGCTTTTTGTCCGTATACGCTGCTGTTGTATTTGCCGATAACTGGTTGGAACTGTCACTGCTGACGATGCACAATTCGGTCGAAACAAACGCCTACCTAATACACGTGAGAAAGCAATAGACGAGTTCCTTGTAATTTCTGCGAACATGACGAGGTAGTGTTGCCAGATTATTCAAGCAAAAATACCAACGGAAATACATCAATTACAACACAACGCGCTTACTGCCAACTAATTGGTTAGAATTATAACAGACTGCGTTTGATGTCACATAGTTATTTATTTTTTAAATACACAAAGCACCTAAATTGAAAGCGCCTCCCAGTTATTACCTTTTATATCTAAATTGACACTGTATTTGTGGTATTTATAGACTTTCGCCGCAGTGAGACCGTATAATTGCCACACAGCAACATCGATAATTTTACAGCAGCCGCAAATCGAATAGTACTAGTTGAATCATTCTCCACGCTGACAAAAGTCAGAGAAATTGGGAAGTCTTTGCGTTCAGTTTTTATAATACTATTTGCTACTAAGAAACTCAAATATCAAAGTGTTTGCATAAGTGCAAATACCAAAGGAATTGTTAAGCAGTTTTCCCAGTTTCAAACATATAGCATACAGTGCTGCAACTGGCAACAAATCTGTAACTGGTGCAGGTATTTTTTTTTGTTTTGGCAACAAGTAGAAATTTCCCCCCTATCAATATTGCCATGCAAAACCCAAGATCAAGAGGCTCATCGTCCAGGCCGTACCGAAGACCAGCTGCTGCGGCATCAGCATCTGCCGTCAAGCCAAGCGAATCGAATACGAAATTCAACGCGGAGGCGGCCAACAATCAAGTGGGCAACGATGATAACGCGTGCGTGGTGTGCTTCAAAAACGTTGAAATTTATTCAATTGGGGATTGCGATCATCCCGTTTGCTACGAATGCTCCACGCGCATGAGGGTGCTGTGCCAGCAAAACGAGTGCCCCATTTGTCGCCATGTTCTGTCCAAGGTGAATCCCCTTTTTTGTACACTCTTGATAAAGAATAAGATAAACAAACAGTTTTTTTTTTTGCCTGCAGGTTCTTTTTACGTTGGAAAAGCTGCCGTATCGTGAACTCGAAGCCGGAAATCGCTCCGATTTCTATAGCAAAAAGTATCGCATTGGCTTCTGCAGCGCTGAGATTCAGCAGAAATTTTATCAGCTACTGGATCATCCCTGTCCCAAGTACGTATCATTTCTCTATATGCCGAATATTTATCTATTTTAATATATATATATTCTTCTACGATCAGATGCAATGTGCCGCCTTACCGGACATTTGATGCGCTACGGAATCATGTCCTACGCGAGCACCACATGTACTTTTGTGATCTGTGCGTGAAGAATCTGAAGATCTTCACGTTCGAGCGTCGCTGCTACACGCAGTCCGAACTGGTGACACACAATACCAAGGGCGATCCGGACAATACATCGCATCGCGGACATCCGCTGTGCGAGTACTGCAACGAGCGCTACGTGGATCGTGATGAGCTCTTCCGGCATTTGCGACGCGATCATTATTTCTGTCACTTTTGCGATGCCGATGGCCACAACGATTTTTACAAGTAAGTGGCCAAGAAATACTCATTAGCTATTTGAAATTCACATTGTTTTCATTGCAGTGTCTATGCAGACTTGGCCGATCATTTTCGCAAGGAACATTTTCTGTGCGAGGAGGGCAAATGCGCCACGGAGGAGTTTACGGGCGCCTTCCGCAATGAGATTGAGTATAAGGCGCATGTGGCCAGCGTGCACGGCAAAACGCTGAACAAGCAGCAGGCCAAACAGACGCGCACACTTCAGCTAGAGATTACACTGGGGCCACGCGGAAGGCGTGGCCAAAACGAGCCAGGACATACAAGCATGAGATCGCGGTTTGTAACTGTTTACATCGCAAAATTCCTCTAATAATTCAATTTTATTGTTTTCAGCAATGAGGAGCATTTGGACTATTTGGATGAGTTGCCTTCGAGTAGCAGCACACAGCGCGGCCATCCGGTTACCATTGATGCTGGCAATGAGGAGGAGTTTCCCATGCTGGCTGGCATTACGCCGGGCCCGAATGTTTCCCTGGTTAGGGCGCCGCCACCGTCCATGCGCAATTTGAGCGGCACCTCGGGTCTGGCCCGCACCAAAGAGAACTTTCCAGCTTTGGGTGGTGCCGCCGGTGTCAGCATATCCAATGTTAATAACAGTTTTGGTAACGCTCGAGCTGCCCAGTCCAGCCAGCCTGTGGCAGCAGCCTTTAAAAAGTCATCCAATAGCGGATCTAGCGGAGGAGGAGCAGTGGCACGTGCCAGTGCACCGGTCAATGGTATGCTCTTGCACGTCTCAAATCGTCCCGCTGCCAATGGCGGCAAGAAAGCGACACCTGGCATGGAGTTTCCAGCGCTGCCGGCGGGCAAAGGCAAAAAGACGTTGCGTAACTTGCAGGAAGATATGCTGCCCAGCGGCTCAGCGGTGCCCCTGACAAATGTGGCGGCCAAGCATCGCACGTTGGTCGATGATTATGTCTCGGTGGCGCATCCGAGCACCTATCAAAAGATACAAATGGTACAAAAGGAGGAATCTGAGGCTAAGGCACGCCTGGAGGCGCTTAAGAAGAGCGCGCCCAAGCTAACGGCAGCTGAATTTCCAACGCTGGGTCCGAGCAGCACCAAAGCAACACCATTGCCAAGGGCCAACGGCGGCGGATCAACCACGCTCAATTGGTCCAAGCCCGTATCAGAGAAGAAACAAAAAGATTTGGATAATCGCAAGTCGAAAGTTGCCCCTGCGCCCCAGTTGCCAACGCCAAAAGGCAGCACAACCAGCTTGAATAGCAACAAGAATACGGTTAACAACAAGCAAGAGCCGCAGCCACAACAGGTCAACAAGAAGGACAACAAGAAATCCAAAGAGAAGAAAAGCAATCAAGAGAATCAGCCAAAAGTTAACAAACAAAAGGAGAAAAACAATAACACTAACAATAATAATAACAATAACAACAATAATAACGACGACAATGACAAACACCTGCCAAGAACTATCAACTCCAATGGCAGTTTATCAACCAGTTTGAGAGCACCGCCCGGTTTAAGCCCCGGCCCACCACCCGTTAAACCACCACCCGGCTTCCTGTCCAATGTCACCGTTAATTCGGTGGCAAAGCTGCCCAATAACCTGACATTTACCAGTTCAATGGGCGAAAATTACAGCATTGTGCCGAGTACCTATAGCTACAGCGATCCGCCGGACAGTGCAAACAGGAATCAAGTAAACCCAATATGAATTTAAGCTTTAAGGATTTAACAGATTTTTGTTTTGGTTTTCGTAGAACTTGGTGGATCAACTGCGCCAGATACTTAGAAACCCCGAGGCCTTTGACGAATTTCGTGTGCTATCAGCTAGATTCCGTGATGGCTCCTGCTCTGGTCAAGCCTACTATGAGCATTGCCAATCCGCCATGCTGGGCGAGTTCCATAGCCTGTTTCCGGAACTCTTAGTGATGTTGCCCGACATAGGCAAACAACAGGTTAATTCGATTTTAAGAAATTTCAACTTTTTTTGTCACGCCTAACTCTTGCTTTTGTTTTATTATTCAGGAACTTTATCTTGTGCATAAACAATATGTGAACACGTTAACACCCAGCGTGATCAAATCGCTGCCCAACTTGGAAGTGTGCAGCAGCTGCAAGCAAATCGTTTTGGCCAAAGACTTTGCCAGCCATCAGAAGGGGCACGAGCTCACAATGAATTTCCCAACGCTTGGCAATGCCACATCGAATACTACGCTGGGTGCTGGGTCCAAGAACGCACAACGTAAATAAAGCCAGCCAGAACCAAGAATCAATGCAACAACAACGATAAATTGCAAAGAAAAGCTTTACATTTATATATATTTTGTATGTATGTAATTACTTTTTATTTTCGTGTTGAAGCTCGCCTACAGGAGAAAAACTATGAATCAATGCCAATGTACACAGATAACGAACTCTTATGTGAATGTAGCTTAACTATGTGTATTCTATATAATTAGACCCCTGTAAAATTACGCTGTTGCATGCAACGTTTTAAAAACGTTTCGTGATTTTGTAGAACAGACAAATATGCCACGTGCACATTGTCCATTGCGTTTTTTTTTTTTAATTTTTAATGAGTGAGCTTGTATAAAGTAAATAACATCAATACTGAATAAAGTGCAAAACAATCAAATTGCAATTCTAGCTACTTTTATTGATTATCTGATACGAATTATGAATAATTAGTGATGATATCTTATCTATTTGAGCTCTATGTATTTGATTATCTCTTAAATATGGTAATACATTGAGTATTATCTACCCTATTCATCGATGACCGCTAAATATTTGATTTATTTTGCAAGACTTGGTTACACTGTCATTTGTATTTCCATGTTGTTCGGTCACACTGCGCATAGCTCATTTGATTTTTCGATACGTACGATTGGTTAACTGAAGTTATCGATAAGTTCGAAGAATAAACAACGATGGAGCGGCGCGAGGATGTGTTGAAACAGGTAAGGCAGATATTTAAATACAGTTCGTTGAATATATACGAAAGGCACAATATCTAAGGCGCTCGACAAGAATGCCGTTGAAACGGAGCGTTGGCAAGCCTATAAAGCGGACAATGAGATTGCCATCAAAAATTTGGATAGGTTCGCCAAAAATCTCACCGTCGAGGTTATGGTCCCTATCGGCAAAAAGGCCTTAATGCCGGGTGAACTAATACACACAAACGAGCTGCTCGTGGGTCACTATCAGGGCTATTTCTCCGCTTGCTCGGCCCACAAGGCCAAGGAAATATGCCAGCACCGGCTGCGCCATGCTGAGGAGCATCTGAAGCAGCTGCAAGTCGAGGCAGATCTCTGGCAGTAAGTCATGACGAAATTGTCTGTAAATTCGAATTCGAATTATAATATCTATGTTCAAACAGAAACAAGCTGCAAAAACCTTTCCTAGAGGGCGCTGTGCCGAGTTCAGGCGAAATCGAAATCGTGGAGGAGTACAATGAGGCGGAGCACAGCAATTGGCTGAAGGAGCACAAAGAGCGGATGCGAAAGGAGAAAAAGGAGGAGCGCAAACAGCGCGAGGCAAATGCCAACGTGGATGATGTATTTAAAAAACTGGAAGAGCGTGAACTGATGGAGGAACTGGGCCTGGATCCGGATAATTTCAATGAGCAGGAGCTCAGCGAGCTGCTTCACAACGAAGCTGAAGTAGAGAATCAACCCGAAATGAAAGACTGTGATAAAGAAACTACAAAAGAATTGACAGATGAGCAGATATTTGATATGCTGGATAAACTTGAAGCTCAGGAGCAAAATGAGAAGGAGAATGAAACTGACACTGAGTACGAGCAAAATCTGCAAAGCACCAATGAGCTGGTGCTTAATCTTTTGAAGGATCAAACACAAGCGACGTCTGCGAAACAACGCATAAGCAGAGCTAATAAGAATGTGGACGAACCAAAGGGAGACGGAAAGGAGCCGGAGGAGAATGAGGACGACGAAGATGAAACGGATCAGCCCGAGGAAGTCAAATTGATACGTGAGCAAATGTCACTTTTGCCCAAAGAAGAGCGCGAGGAATTCTTGAAAGCGCAACTGCAAGTAATTAAAGCCAAAATGCGTAAAATACAAAAGACGTCCTTCATCTGTGAGGAGCTGACACATTTGATGAATGTGGTTGTATGCCTGGAGGATGATTTGCAGGAAATGCTATTCGAGCAAGTCGAAGTGGCCAGCACAGAGGAGCTGTCGGAGGACGTCGAATCCTTGCCCGATGTCGCTGACAATAAAAAGCGGCGCATTTCATTTGCGGAAACGAATCAGGAGTTGGTCTTCCAGCAGCACGATACCGTGTCCGAAATGTTGGCCAAGGGCAAGCAACATCAGCAGCGGCAACAACAACAAGAACGTGAAATAATTGAATTGGATGCACCATTGCACCCGGAGCAGCAAGAGGTCAGCCAAAAGGAACCAACAAAACCGACGAGTCCGCAAATTATGCAAAAAGTTGAACAAAATCTGGATTTTGTGCATGAAAATCAAAGTGTGCAAGACTTTGATTTGGTCAATAAAATACTCGAGGCCTCCACGGGACGCATCAATACACTGAAAATAAGTTTCAATCATTCCGAGGCACCAGGTGCTTCAGAGGAGTTCGATAAAACTTCGATTCCCGGCAATCCGGCACATCTTTACCAGCTATACAAATTAGCACTGGCCGAGGCGCAGGCCCAGAACTCATTTCCCATTTATGTGAATAGCTTTGAGGGCGAGGAGGACGTGAAGGTGCCCATACTTAAGGAAGAGGAGCGTGCGGCGGCCTACGATGATCCACGTTCTCAGGTGAGCTATGTTTGCTAATAAAGTGGCCTTTCTCTAAATAATTAGTTCTTTATTGTTTTAGTTTTCCAAGTTTTCCAGAAATCCGGCAGAGCCCGCAATAAGCTCAGATGTCGCAGCCACGGAAACCAAATCGATATTGCGCAACAAATCGGCTGTGGAACAGGAAATACGTGCTGCCACGGAACAGCCACAAACAAATCCAGCAAACAAGTCGAAAAAGAATCGCAACCGAAAGAATAAAAAACAACGCACCATTGATGATGAACTGCGCGACATGAGCGCCTACCAGAAGGTCATGCATGATCTGGTCGAAAAGGAGCCGACGACGGCAGAGCCCCTGCCCGAGGGCAAGTACATAGATGCGCATGCGCCAAAGAAGCGCATCAGCCGGTTCAAAGAGCGGCGTTCGATGACCAAAATATAGTATAAAATACGACTTGGGGGGCGTCTATTGGCTTGGGTGAGATATGTACATTTATTTACTTGTGAAAAAATCGAAATCATGATTTTATGTACAATAATTTGTTTATGCTGTATATTGTTACAAACGTACATGCATACACAACAGTAAATAACTAGAGTTGCGAACACGATTTGTTAAAAATAAACACTATTTACTAGTCCGTTTCAACGGAGTTTATTATTTAAACATTTACATTTACGCGTTTACTTACAATGAGATATATATATATTTTTTTGATTTTACAATTTAAATGGTTGCCTACGCAAGCGCAGCGCCCGAATGTAAATGGGCTTTAGCTTTACAGGACGCACAGACCAACGCGATATATATATAATATATATATTTATGTATGTTTGTGTGGGATGTGTGCAAACGCTTAGCTTAGAACGAGTCTGTGTGTTTTAAAGTAGATACATATTAACTATTAATACATACAGTGCGCATCTTTTACAGATATATATAGATATATTTTATCTCGTACTTGTAGCAACACGCGTTAAGATCGACTTTCTTATTATCTCTCTACATACATATGTATTTTTTTTTCTGATTATTGCTTCGCTTGGTGGTTGCTAGTTAAACCATATTGTTTAAATTATGTTATTATACTTTTCTTTTATGTTGTTGTTTTTTAGTGTTTCTTTTTTTGTTTTTTTGAAGAGTAGGTACATTTGAAATGTCAAAAGTGCATTGAACATTATTATCGCCAGCTAATCTTCTATGGCCAGGCCAATTTGCGGCACTCGCTTGCTTCGCAGAAATTTCTACATGCCCAGATCGTATAGGCCCAATTACTAGTCCTCCAGTCCGAGAAATTCACGCTCCAAAGCGGCGCCCATCATATTCCATTCGCCATCATCCTCATCCTCTGGATTATTTTCACTGTTCGAATCGGAGCCCATTTCCAAGTCTGATGGCAATTCCTCGCCTGCAAAAATAGCTTGTTTTAATGATTTGATTTTTATTATGTACATTAAGCTTACCTCGCCGAAATTTAGCACTTGGCATTTCGTCATCGTCTTCATCATTCTCCTCGTCCTCGTTTTCATCGCCCTCGTTGGAGCTCTTATCGAAATCGGCATCTGCGCTGGGCGCACTCAACATGACATCCTCGGTGCGTGTAAAGAAATCGTGTGCACGATTTGAGCTTTCGTCCTCGCGCTTGCGCTTTAGCAGCTTCTTGTCCATGGGCGGATATTCTGTTATTAAAACAAAAATACGTATGTATAAGAAAATAAATTTTGTTAAAACTTATTGTTAGTTTATTACCAAAGTTAACGGGGCCCTCATCGCTGGACGAGTCGGACTCGAAGAACGTTTCATAGTCCTTGTTCATGGACTCGATATCCGCGTTGGTAAATACCAGCAGCGGATTAAGCGTTTCACGGAAATTTCCACCCTGCTCCTGTTGCATGCTGCTCGATGGCGAAATCTCGGATCGCTCATTGTAGTTAACCACATGCTCGGGACTGTGACAATGCGCCGGGGGCTGTCGCCCCTTGTTGCGCACCTTGCGATCCAGCGGGAATAGACGTTCATCCACATGTTCCCAGCGTTCGGCGCACGCCCAAAGCCAGTTGGCGTTGACCACCTTAATGTTGGCCTCCTTCTTGGCCGCGTTCACTTTGTAGGTGCCCGCATTGACGGCAACCAGGTGTGTTATCTCGGGGCTAATGTTCGACTGCACATCGGCGCCCAAGCTCTTGGCTATGAAGTAGGCGCGCGACTGCTCCAATTTCATTTGTGTCGGCACCAAGCCGGAAAAGACTAGATTTTGGCCAAGCAGAACTTCACAGCGAATTTTCGGCACTATGATCTTGAGGTCGGGTATTTCAGTGGTCTCGTCGTAGATCGCATAGAAGCGCTTGTGTATGTTGCGCAATATAACCTCCAGATAGAGCAAATAGTCATCGGGATCCTCAATTTCGATCTGTTTCTGCCCATCGTTTATTATTTTCACATTTGGACACGTGCTCTGCGATGTGGTGGCCACATCATCGTTGGCTTTGGCCGCATCATCGTCAGCGTCGGTTCCACGCTTATCTTCACCACTGGTGGACGAGGCGATGCTTTCGTCGTCCTCTTTCTTGGGCGCCGATTTCTCTGCATTATTGCTGCTCTTCGAGTTCTCCGAGGGCGCATCATCAATGACAACAATATCGTCACTGTCGCTGCCCTGCTTGCCGCTGCTGTGCGCTTCCGCATCTGGCAAGCCCGATGAGTTCTCGTCTATATTCATTAGATCTCCGGCAGCCGCTTTGCCGTTCAATTTATCGGCGCTATTTTGTCGTACATCTTTAATTACAGTGGTGCTCGCCTCCGCATCTTTTGTCTCGCCATCCAGCTCAAACACATCCACAGACTCCTCATTGACCTCCTCATCCTTGCTTGTGCTTGAGACTGTATTGTCGCCTTTGTCAGCATCGGCGTCTTCACTTTTTGTCAACTCCTTATCCGCACTTGGCGGCGTCGGTTTATCGCCATCCGATTTCTTTTCAGTTATTTTGTCGATTTCTGGAATTTAAATCAGCTATAAGCTTGCGCTTATGGAAGATGACAATAGCTGCTTACCCTTGAAATCGACACCCTCGCCATCTAGCTCGTGCTTGGACATGCCTGGCGGCGCATTTATGTCGCCGGTGTGTTGAAAGAAATGATATGGCTTCACCTGTATCAAATTGGAGGCCATATTCCAAACATCTTCACGATCATCTATAATGCAAACCATCGAATCGCCATTCGGAAAAAGGGCTCTATAAAAAGAAATGTATATATAAATGTAAATGTAATCAAAAATGCAGATCAAGACTTACTTCAGATTATCCGTCTTGCTGGTGGCATTGAAGCACTCATCCCGGGACAATATGCGATGGGAAAAGAACTTGCCCTCGGGATCCAGCAACTGTGCAATCATGTGCGCATAATTACGAGCGCCAAACGTGCAAATGTGCAGCTCGTAAAGCTGTGACATGCGCTCCAAGAACTCGGCGGTGCCTGGGCGCAGACGCGTATGATACCAGGGGGATTGCGGGCCGTACAGCTGGAAGTGATAGATGCCCTTGATGTTGTCCGGCACCGTATCGTTGGTTGTGTGTATAACCGTCTGATCGAGATCCACCAACAGCACCAGCTTACGATCGGCGAGCAGGCGGCGTGTGTCATCGTGTCCAAGTTTTTGGGCCAACTTCTGGGTAACTTTCAAGTCGGGCATTGTGTGGACCATGGGCACGGAGGCCTCAGATGTTTGACCCTATATTTAATATATATATTTATATTTTTTTTTATATGATTGTTATTAATTGGAATTTTTGGTAATATGTATTTGATACTCACATTGTCATTCTGCCTTAAGTCTGCGCCGCAGTCTGCGCACATATCCTTTATAACGGTTGTGTGTATGCATTCGGATAACTCCAAAAGCGCATCTCTGAGCGGGAGAACATGAAATGGAAATGTAGAAGCAAAAAAAAAAATAAATAACAAAAGCTTACATTTTATGTATACGCTCGTGTGGTGCTGTTGCGGTGTGTGCGTGTGTGTGCATAATTGCATTCCACCCACTATCTTCGGCGCCCGCTGCCCACTTTGGATTCACACACACAAAACAAGAAGAAAAACTCACCCCTTTATCACGATTTCG
The DNA here is from genome assembly GCA_004143825.1 of Drosophila micromelanica. Taxonomy (NCBI): domain Eukaryota; kingdom Metazoa; phylum Arthropoda; class Insecta; order Diptera; family Drosophilidae; genus Drosophila; species Drosophila micromelanica. The sequence continues at coordinate 67,974 of SCDY01000213.1, forward strand.
CCCTCCTTGCGTAGCCGCTTTTTGACCACTCCAGCACGATTTGACTTGTATTTTAACACAGAGGTGTCGTTCTTTTTAACTGGCTTGCCATCGTCGCCGATATTTTGGTACAAGAACAGGATCTGTGCCGCAGAAACGTTTTGCCCTTCGCGTACGCGCCATTTATTGATTCGTATGCGTGTCTCGGTCGCTCCAAGCGCTGCATTAACAATGATGCGATTGGCGCCTCCGAGGCCGCCACCACCGTCGTCCACATCCTTTCTTGGCTTGGACGCAATCTGGGTGGTGTGCGTCTTATCTTCTTCGCTGGTCTTTTGCATACTTTATTTACAATTCGTGTATATATACAGATTTTAGTTTGTTTAAATCTGTGGCTTGTTATGTTTTCAATTTGTGTGAATTGCGACAGCGCCAATTTGCCATTCCACCATAAAGGCGGACAGCTGTTTTTTTTCTATTGCTGTTATCGATATATTGTGCCAGTTCGATAACTGTGTACGTTTCGTGTACTTTTTTGCACGTTTTGTTTGGGTTTGTTTATACGTTCAAATTGGTAGAAAATGAGCGAGGAAAATGACAAAGTAGATTTAAAACGTAGCGCAACCGAAGATGCGGCTGTATCAGAACCAGTTGATACACAGGAAACAGAGGCAGAGGGCGAAAACGATGGTTGGATTGGACCGATGCCATCGGAGCAAAGCGCGGCAGTGCCGGCTAAGAAAAAGAAAGGTAAACACGCCAAACTGATTGCTTCTTATAAACACACACACAAGTAAAATGATTGGTTTATAGTTTTGCCTTATGAACACATCTATTTGGAGAATCTGCCCAATGCCGAGAGCTACGAGCGCAGTTACATGCATCGCGACGTCATCACGCACTTGGTTAGCACCAAAACCGAATTCGTTGTCACCGCCAGTTTAGATGGCCACATCAAGTTTTGGAAGAAAATGGATTTGGGCATTGACTTCGTGAAGCATTTTCGCAGTCATTTGGCGCCCGTCAAATCACTCACAACCAACAGCAGTGGAACTTTGCTCTGCTCGGCGTCAAGCGACCAAACCGCAAAGGTTTTCGATGTGATCAACTTTGATATGATCAACATTATACGGCTGGGCTATACGCCGCTGTGCAGCGAGTGGATCAACTCGCCCGGCGATGCGGTGCAGGGTCTGGCCATGTAAGTTAGCACACGATGTCAATAAATTCTTTTAATATATTCATTCTATGCAGTACCGACTCGGAGAGCAACAGCATCCACATTTACGATGGTCAGAGCGGTGGTGAAGTTCTCCACACGCTGGACAAGCTGCATTTGGCACCGGTCGTGGCTATGTGCTTTAATTTAGCTATGGAGACGGTCATCTCTGTGGATCGCAATGGCATTTTGGAGTACTGGCAAAATTCCAGGCACGACTACAAATTTCCGCAGCGTTTGGTTAGTTTTGACTCGAAACTGGACACAAGTAAATAGCGAGATACAATATGAAAAACGTAAATCATAATTAGAATTGTTTGATTGGCAGGTCTATTTGAGTTTGCCAAGAATAAAACGCAAGTAACTGGTCTGGCAGCTACGCCGGATGGCAAACGCTTTGCTGCCATTTCAACGGATCGCAAAGTGCGCTTATTTCAGTTTAATACCGGAAAGCTGTTGCGTGTATTTGACGAGGCCCTCACCACCTACACACAAATGCAACAGACGCCGCATGCGCTGCCCAACATGGAGTTTGGCAGAAGGTTAGCATACTTTATTTATTAGAAATATTTATTGACGCCTTTTTACTAACCTTGCAGAATGGCTGCTGAGCGCGACCTGGAGAAGACGGCGCAAAATACAACGCTCAACATACTCTTCGATAGCACCGGACATTTTCTGCTCTATCCCACAATGCTGGGCATCAAAGTTATTAACGTGGCCACAAATCGGTGTGTCACAATTTTAGGTAAAACCGACAACATACGGCCCTTGCAGGTGGCCCTGTTTCAGGGTAGAATCAAGCGACAAAAAGCTGCCATAACGCTCGAACAGGAGGCCAGCGAAAATCCAGCGCTGCAGAATCTACTAAATGATCCAACAGCTTTCTGTACAGCATACAAGTGAGTTGGCTAACCAAAATTTAAAAAGCGTATAACTTTAAATTGAAAAAAACCTTCTTTGCAGAAAGAATCGCTTTTATTTGTATAGTAGACGCCTTCCTTCGGATCTGCAAGATGTCGATCGTGACATATTCAATGAAAAGCCATCGAAGGAAGACATTATTGCCGTGCCGGAGGCTCAGGGTAAATGCTCACATCTGATTTATGTTAATTTTATTATTTACTAACAACTGTGTATTGTCTTTTACACGCTAACATTTAACAGATGAAGGTGTTCATTACATAACATTACATTTTACGCACTCTTTTGATTATACTATGTATACACTTTATAAATCCTTTTAGTTATACAACGTATATACGAAAATGTGGTACTGCACACCACCAAGGGGGATATTCACATGAAACTGTTCTTTAAAGAGGTGCCTAAAACGGTGGAAAACTTTTGTGTTCATGCAAAAAATGGGTAAGGACTCTGATATTTTAAAACCAAAGCTCTTTTAATTTAGGAAACTTTATTCAATTTAGTTACTACAATGGACATATATTCCATCGTGTGATCAAGGGCTTTATGGTGCAGACTGGGGATCCCACAGGCACTGGAACCGGCGGTAAATCCATTTGGGGTCATGATTTCAAGGATGAATTTGTGCCGAGCCTCAAGCACGATCGCCCCTATACCGTTAGCATGGCCAATGCTGGTCCAAATACAAATGGCAGCCAATTCTTTATTACGGTCCTGCCCACGGTAAGATTAGCTCTCATATTGAAATGTAAACTTAATAATAAATAATTTTTTCCTGCAGCCTTGGCTGGACAATAAGCACACGGTGTTTGGTCGTGTGTTTCGTGGCATGGAAGTCGTTCTCAATATATGCAATGCTAAGGCAAATCCCAAAACCGACAAACCCTACGATGATATTAAAATAATTTCGATACATTTAAGTAATTAGGCAAAAACTAGCAAACAAATAAATGGTTTTTAGCAATTGTAATATTTTAAAAGTATTGGAGCGCCATCTATCTGCAAACAATGGTACTATTTGATCGGCTACATTTGGTATTTAAGCGTCGCTTGCAGCAAGGTCACACTGAACAGCTGTTTATGCATTTTTCACCGTAGTGTCTCCCCCGTATTGCACCAACTAAATCCTAACAAATCGCTAATTGACAATTTAAATGGTGCTACATTGCCAGTAGTATATATAGTTAATATTACAACAATACAAAAAGTGCGCGTCAGTTTTACTTAGGTAAATATATGCGCGCAACATAGAAATTCTTTGTTGTCGTTGGACATGCGGGTGATTTGCAAAAAAAAATTAGTTTGTTAAAAAACAAAGAGAAATGTTATCAATATACTTTCAATCCGTGTGCTCAAAAAATGAGCCAAGTGTGTGCTTTAATTGGGGTCAAGACAATAGCTAATGTATGCATAAAGCAATATAAGTATTTGTAAATATACTATGACATTTCTTATCAGCATAATAAACACGAAAACTAGCCGAGGAAACACTTTAACGCGTTTAATGCGTTAGTCATACCGAAATCCGAATACACAAATAAAAGCTTTTGGCACGCTTATCACGCCAATTGACTGATAAATAATAACCGATATGCTTGATATAAACATCAATTTGTTAATAATGATATAGTACAGTGTGATTTGCAGTTGTTGCTGAAAAGGAAAATGAGCTAAGCCTTGAAGCCACGGCAACGAAATGTCCCAGAATGATTCAGATGAGGTACGCAGCACGGCCCAGCTACTGCTCACAAATGCTCGCCATGGCAGAAATCCATACCAAATGCCCTACGATATGCGTAAGTACCAATAACTATGGTTATAACTATACTATAACTAATTAATTGAATACGCAGCGCGACCGCATTCCATAAATTTGTTTACGGAGGAGTTCCTGGGCGGATATATGCAGGATGGACGCATGTCGGTTGTCCGGCGTTTCTTTTGCCTCTTTGTCACATTCGATTTGGTGTTTGTTTCCCTCCTTTGGCTAATTTGCATAGTTGTATGTATGTAATATATATGTATATATATGTTAATTTATGTTTGCTAATTTCTTGACAGATCGGTGGCGACAACATATTCCAGGCCTTTCAGAAACAAGTTATGCACTATACAATATATACATCGCTCTTTGATGTGGTTGCCACGGCATTGTGTCGCTTTATAGTTTTAATCTTTTTTTATGCCTTGTTGTATATTAACCATTGGTCCATTATAGCGGTAAGTGACTGTAGGTTGACTATTTTCCACTTTTTTATCATACCAACTGCTTGCAGCTGTCTACAAGCGCCTCATGTTTGTTTCTCATCACCAAAGTGTTTTTCTATGACGTAAGTGAATCATAATATATGTAGATATATGATTATTATTATGATTCTCTCTTTATATTTAGTGGATGCACTCCAAACAGCAAGTATTCGAGGTTATACTCATCATTACATCATTTATTTTAGCCTGGGGAGAGGCTTGGTTCTTGGACTGCCGTGTTATACCCCAGGAGCGACATGCCAGCCGTTATTTTGCTGGTCAGTTTTCCATTCTCTCATATATATTTATTTATTTGATTTATTCCAATTTGCTCTTCCATTGCGTAGCGGCTACAACAAATGATCGCACAACATTGTCACAGCCAACGATCTTGACTGAACGTGAACGTCCACCGCAAAGTGATACAAATTTCTATTCACCCTTGGACACGGCTCATCACTCTGATGACGAGGATGAAGAGGTTAGCTAAGTATTTATGCATGCGCATATCTTGAACAGATGCTTTGAATAAAACAATTCAATTGTGGATTGTCTATAAAAGATGCTGTCAAATACTTGTCAAGATATCAAAAGCACTCTCAATGCTATTGGTAGCTATTGCTGTACGATTACTTATATATATATACATATATCATGTGTGTACTTTACAGGATGAGGAGTACAATCAGATGGGCTTGGATTGCCTGCGCAAGGCATATGAGCTCATTGAGTCCACCGATTGGAAGGTAGAGAAAGTAACGCCCAAGGGTGACACAATACACAGCACGCAACGGGATAAAATTGGCAAAATTTACAAATTGACGGTGCGTAAAGCGTTCTACTTAAACGTATAGACAAATTATTTATTGATTGAATTGCTTCCATTTAGGCGCGTCTCAAATATCCTGCCAAAGCTATTATGGAGGAGCTGTTCTATCGAATTGAGGATGTTCCCAAGTGGAATCCAACGCTATTAGAGTCCAAAATAGTGCGAGTAAGTTCTTAATATGAAAAACTTGTTAAATAATAAATTAAAATTAAATTAAAATATAAAATTTAAAGTAGTTATTCATTTAATGATATATTTCATTTATATAACTTTTTTAATTTTATTTGTATGCCAAGTACTGTTCTTCAATCTTTAATATATATATACCATATTCTGTTAGAAAATCAACTCGTACACCGATATTACTTACCAAGTCTCTGTCGGCGGTGGCGGTGGCATGGTTAAGAGTCGTGATTTTGTCAACTTGCGTTCCTGCCGTTTGATTTACAATGGCAAAATCTGTGATGACGTCGAGGCAGCCAAGTTAAGCAGCGAGGATGAAGATGACAACTCTCTAAACCGATCCTGTGAGGGCAGTGTGACCACTCTATCGGACGATGAATCACAGACACCGCAATGCGGTAGTGTTGGCAGCTATCGCAGCAAGTTTCTTGGGCAGAGTTCGTTGCCACCGGCGGAGGGCACCGCGGCGACGGCTCCAACAACGCCCTACGATACACTAAGCAAAAGTCTGGGCGCTAAGAGTTTAGGCGCAGTTTTAACTTTTAATGTTGAACCACCGCCATTGGATGATGAATTTGTGGATGCCAAGGAAAAGCTGGATAATTCGCCACCCATAGCAAAGAGCACAATAACACTGCCGGATAGTAGCATGGTGGGCAAGACCAATGACAAGGTGTGGATGAGCGCGGCGATTAGCGTGGAATATCCATCCGTGCCGGCAACAGCGAAATATACCAGGTGAGATGCGATATTTTAAAAATGCATAATATATAAATTAATGCTGATTTTATGTGTTAACAGAGGCGAGAATATTGTCTCGGGCTTTGCGTTTCGGGAAATCATTGGCAAATCGGATGGCTGCATTATGGAGTGGGTGCTATGTCTGGATCTCAAGGGCTATATACCGCGCTATGTGCTGGATGCAGTGAGTGTTGCTTTAGTAGATATCGCTCTATATATTTGAATAATTTTAACTCTTTTTTTTTTTTGCTAGGCACTCACCTCATCGATGGTGGATTATATGAAATACCTGCGGAAGCATATAAACGAGCTGCGACAGCGTCGACGGCGTTGATATAAAAATCAGCTGCTGTTGTATATAGACAAGTACGATGGTTGCTGACATCAGCATATTCAAAATGTATTCTTCAAAAACGTAAACAACTAAACTAATTATACTGTAACTGTATCTCAAGAAATGTGCATGCATATTAGTTTTCTGTAGGAGAGAAGTTTTCAGAAAAACAGAGAATCATTTGCATTGCTCATAAATTTATTGAGTATGTATTCTATATAGGTATGTAAGTTAATGTGTATGGCCGACTTAACTAATACATTTTATACATGCTTTTTTTTATATATAAATATGTTTATAAACATGTTTAGTCGCTATTTGTGAGTGGGCAGCTGCAGCATTTAGAGCTAGTGCGTAAGTTTAAGATCAGTCCCAAAATGTGCATCCTCCAGGCTAGCTCCTATTTGCTGTCGTTCTGTGGAAACCAGCCTTGACAGGCCTCGACGGCCACCTCGCAAACAGCGCCCATTGCCTTGGCATTGTCATAGTCTAAGCAAAAGTTGTCATATAGAATATCCTAATATATATTGTATGTATCTTAAACTTACCCAAGGCATTGCGTTTGCCAAAGATGCTGCCATTGAATGGCGGCTTCCTGTAGGCCGCCTCGCTGCTGTGCAGCAGAATGGCTGCCACAATGATGGTGACCAATAGCAAAGTTAGTGTACATCTGAGTGCGGCCATTCTACAATCTTTATTTGGCGTTCTACAAATTGTGGGTACTGTGCGGCTCCAAGTGTTGCAAGTTTCTGTGACTTATCGTGGCACAAACTCGCCCTTTTATAGCCAGCTGCGGTTAGCCACCCCCAGTTGCCCGATTAATTGAGTTAGTCGCTTGGTAATTGAAAAGCGAAATTACTTGAGGGAATTTTAGCGTCTCCTAACATAAAATTTAATTGATATTGACAATGTAGACACATATACATATGTATAAATATATAAGTACGATCCCTATAAATCTGCACAAGTTCCGAAATTAAAATATCGACCCCATTTGAGCGAACTAAAATACCGCCTTGGTATTTGTACCGCCCGCATTCAATTCGAGCACCTTGTTAAACTCCTTCTCGCCAAAGCCAACGGCCACCGCCTGCTCCACGCAGCTATTCTGACGCTTCAGATTGTCAATCATGAACAGCTGCTTCTTGTAGGCGTTCAATAAATCGGCCCGCTGGCGTTTCAACGCCTTGATGCGGTTATCTCGCAGCTTCAGCTCCCGGCGATTATGTTCGATATCCTCGCGCTGTTGGCTCGCCTGCTGGGTGAGCATCTGGCGGCTGGCTTCCGCGTCCTGGTTGGCGCGCATTAGACGGCTCTCCAGATTGGCGTTGGTTTGCTTTAGGATTTTCGCATCGCGTCGCAGCGCCTCCAGCTCGTGCTGCTGGCTGTTGGACTCCGCCTGGCGCTCCTTCTGCCGGCGACTGGCCTCATCCGCCTGCAGCTCGAGACGATGCAGTTGCTCCGACAATTTGGCATTGGTGTTCAATGCCTGATCCCTCTGGTTTTCGGTGCTGCGCAGCGTCTCGAGCGTCTCGGCCAGGCGCTCCTTCTGCGCGGCCATGTCCTGTGCCAGCTGACCATGATCCTCCTCCAGAATGCTGACCTTGGCCTTGAGAAATCTGTGTGAACCCCAAATTAAAGCAAGGATCAATGGAGATAGTAGTTTAAAATCGTACCTTATAAAGTTGTCCTGTGTTAGCTGCTTCTTGGACTGCCCTGTGACCACCGTTGTGCTCTCCCGCGACTGCTGCACTGCGTCCACCTCCGCCATGGGCGGATGACCCACCAATTCATCGCCGTTGCGCAGCAGCAGATCCAACGATGGACTCTGCCTGAAATTCGGATTGCGATACTTGACATAGGTGGCCGTTTTATGGCTGGTCCGACGCGTAAAGGTGGCGTCCAACCGGTTCGCCTGTGCGGGATTGGGCGCGAGTTTGCCCGACGCCTTGCCCATGCGCCAGTCGGGCGTCTTTTTACTTCTGGGTGATGGCGTTTGTATTGTTGTTGTTGTTGCCGGCTCCACAGTTTTGATTGGTGATTTTGGGGTTTTTGCTTTATGGCCACGTCCTGTTGGCCTATTGGCCGTCTCCAGGTTCAGTTTCTTTTTGAGCAATGTGCTGGGACCCCGCTGCTTTAGGTAGGTGCCATAGCGGGACTCTGTGATGAGATGGCTGCCATCCTCAGTGGGATTCAGTGCCATCAGGTTGAGCTCCTGGTTAATGTGGAAGAGCTCCTTTTCGCGTGACAAAATCTCGGCCATCGTTGCCGTTCAAAATGGGAGTGTTTAGTCTCCGTTTAAAGGACACCTGCCTCGATTTTTAGATTTTATCTGACGAACCCCGTATTTTTTTCAACAAGAAATTTTTAACAAAATAAATAAACAATTATTTATATATAGGGCACGCTACATCCTTCAAAGCCTTGGCCTTTGTTTGAGCTGAAACCAGAAGGTTGCTTTGATTTTCAAAAAACACCTCACATAAATATACAAATAACTGTAACTGTAACTGTAACCCCTGGCTACCTTTTTCTAAAATACAAATAGGGTAGTTTTTTCTTTCTACCACCTCGTGTTATGACTGTTGCTATTGTCATTGCCTCCCTCCCCTCCCCACGCTTAAGGCCAACGACTTGTGAATTTATATACCTGCCATGTGAACTTGGCTCGAAGTGTGGGCGTCTTTCAGTTGGTTGCCAAATAAATTCACGCTTAAGATCAACGCACAGCGTGGGCTCGTTTTTAAAATGAATGCTCGAATGCTCTTTAGAATGTTTGTGATGTAATTGTAATTGATTTGTGGCAACCCACTTGGCCGTCTGTCTGCCAATTTTGGCTATGAAGCGCTGATTCAGCTAATCAAATTTCTGGAACTACGCGGTTGCGGTTACTATGTGTATACCCTGTAACTATTCAAAAGGGGTATACTGGTTTTGTTTAAATGTAAGGTTCATATATGGTACATTTTTGATAAGGTCTGTTTATGACTTAAGAAACTATAAGAGATCAGAAACTTTAAACAGAATAAAATTATATATATATTTTTATACATTTAAATTTTAAAAATTTTAAAATTTATAAATAAATTTTCTACATTTAAAATATCTTCAAAATATTCATATATATAAAATTAAAAATTTTTAAATTTATAAAATTAAAAATGTGAGTTTTAAAATGTATAAAATTTTAAATCTGAATATTTATAAAATAGTTAGATTGTAAGAGCCAGTAAATTTGGTAAGTATGTTCTCTTAAATCTAAGGACGTTTTGAATATATACATGTGAGTATAAGAACAGTTTTCAGCTGGGAATAGGGTATTTCCGAGTCGGAAGTTTCCGAATTTTTTTGTTTGATTTGTTGAGGCTGCAAATTTTATGCAGAATGCCCGTTTATCCATCTAAATTCTTATTTTCTATTATATATTTATATTATCATACATAAACATGTATTAAAATAAAAGACCTAAAAAACTGGCGATAAAATTATCATTGTAAGCTATTTTTCAAAAGACAGCAAGATTTTGAAAAACAATAATATATTGATTGATTATAATAATTATTTATTTATATATAATTATTCATCAAATATGTATACATATTTTAATTTATTTATAATCCAAAATTTTCAAATTCAAATTTTTTTGTTTAAACTATATTTATTTATGATACAAATGGCAGAAAAATGATTTTTTTAAATAGATTTGACAGCTTGAAAAGTGGTGCGATCACGTAAAGGTCTAAAAATTCCTGCACGAACTTTTCACGTTTTACAGATGAGGTTGAGAAGCACGCATGATAATCATAAATATTGGTATAACTAAAAATATAAATAGAAACAAGCCGTGGCTAATAGGAAACGTCAACAAGCAGTTGCCGCATGGAAGGTCGCATTCGAGCCAGGCTAAGAGCGAAAAGGTTCTTTGTTGGCCGGGCTAACTACCTGAGCTGAGCACAAAATAAAATGTAAATGCAAGTCCAAGATTTATTTAACTCAAACAAATAAAAACAGAAAAAGAAAAATGTCTGTAGTTAGCGTATTGTCAACGCAAACAGACATATTGTATGGCCTATGTATATTTATATATATATATGAATATCTGAGTGCTTGCCGTATATGCCGTCATCAAGGTATTCTGGTGATAGCCCACACATCGATTCTATTTGCTGCGCTCTTGACGGCTTTTTCAGCTGTTGCCAACTCTGAAGCTGAACTTGGCAACGCTCTCAGAATTGCTGCGAGTGCATTCGCTAAGTTTGGCACAGTGGTCACAATTTAATCTTTTGTTGTCATAAAATTAAGAATTTTTAGAAATTTGCCCAACATTGATTTTGTGTGAATATTTTCTTTTCTTTATTAAAACCGATTTTTTCTAAATTTTTTTAAATAAAAAAAGAACTGGCTTGAATAATAATAAGTTTTTAGGAAACAGCAAAATTTCAATAGCTTGAATTATTGGTCATATTATCAGGGATTATTGGTATATTAGTTACTTTTTCAATTCTGTCTCAGGTATTGGCTAACATAAATTTTATGTATAATTATTTCTGTTTTTCTTTCATAAAGAACACAACTCCGAATAAAATTAAGTTCTTAGGAAACAGCTAATTTTGAATAGCCTCTGCAAAGTATACTAATTAATGACTAAATACTGTAATGGGTATCTTAAAATGTGTGTAAAAAATTACTTTTTTTTATAAAATATTAATAATAGTACAATTTCGAAAAAAATTGGCTTATTTATCAAATAGTTGATATTTAATTCCTTGAATTATCTTACAAGAGATATTGGAATTTTATAAAGTATTTTAATACTAATTGGGCTTACATAAATTAGGCTTATGATTTTTAGGATTTTTCTTTCATAAAAAACACAACTCCGAATAAAGTTTAATTCTTAGGTAAGAGCTGAACTGAAGAAGGCACGGAAAATTATTTTATTGGATATTTGAAATCTATATTTAAAAAAAAAATAACACTGTTTTGTTCTTTTGGATTGGCCACTGTGCCACTGTTGGTCAAGCATGACGTGTGGGATCGGGGTCTAAAAAGGGATGCACGGGCTAGATGTGTGTTGACCAGCTGTCCGTTCCGTCGGGGAGACTCTAATTACGCGCACTCATTAGAAAGAAAAGCAATCTCAGGTGAGAAGAAGAGTCGAGCAGTCGAGCGTGGCGCAGGGCCCTCAACTGCAGCCGGGTGTTGTTGCTGAAAAACTGCCAACACCAGACACCAAGCACACACACACACACGCACAACAATTCATAGAAGAGCGCGCCGCCAATAAGAGCGAGCTGACTTGCCAATTACTCCGACAGCTACTCCGAAAACTTGGCCAGACCGGTTGCTGCTGCTGCTGCTGCTGCTGTTGTTGTTGTTGTTGTTGTTGTTGCTGTCCGCATGTCTTGACTTTAGAGCGAAGCGTCTGTACGCCTCAGTCTTGGCCAGGTCGGTGTGCGAGACACATCCACAAAAAGAAACAAGCGCGGTTCGAAAAAAAGTCGCGCGCGCTCTTTTGTGATTTTGTGACTTTGTGATTTGTGATTTTGTGACTTTGTGTTTCCCAGTTGAGAAGCGAGCAAAGTACGTGCTTAGAAGTTTGAAGAGTGAAGAATATGGTTTAAGCCATGAAATTGGTTTGGTTAATCGTGCAAACGCATTTGTGACGCTGCCAAAAAAAAAATTTTTATAAAATTCGATTTTTATTGTGGAACAGTTTTTGTTTCGAGTTTGAGTTTATTTCTACTGCTTTTTTTGATTGTTGTTGCCCTTGGCGGGCTGATCAGGCTTTATCATAAACAACGGGTGGTTGAACTAACAGTTAATTCCCGCTTCAACACGACATCTCGTTGAAAAATGTTTTATTTTGTTTTTCGGACTCGGACTTGTGTAAATTGACCGCAAGTTTGTTGCCTAAGTCTTTGGTTATTTTTGACAACTAAAGCTATATATATATTCCTATACTATAAAGAGCGTCAGTTACAACAATTTTATTGTCTCTTTTGAACTCTTAAGACGGCTTGCGCTCTTTTAAGTGTTGCAGTTTTGTTGAGTGTTTGTTTTTGTTATTTTTAGCTGGTTTTTCCGTCTGCTGCCATTGTTGATTTTTATTTTGTTTTATTTTCTACAGCCTGCAAAGAGGAAGTTAACCAAATTAAATTAAATGCAAATTTGGCCAACCAGAAAAAAAATTGCCAAAAGAAAATGAAAGAAACAAATGTGAAAGATAATTAATGCGCGCAAACACATGATAAATTGTACAAAAATTTAAAACCTAAAAAAAATTTCGGCAAAACAAGAAAAAAAAAAAATAAAAGAAATAAACAATAAATATATATATAACGATTATAAAACAAAGGCCACATAACTAATTGGATTACGCAAAAAACGGGACAACGTTTTCTTATAAGGTGAGTTTTTTGCAGTTGGCAAATAAACCGCTAGGGCTAAAATTATTCACATATTGTGAACATATTCAATATGGCGCTGGGTGTTTTTTTTTTCTTATAATTTTTGTTTTGTTATTTTTTTGTGCAAAATTGCAAGCTAAGCCACAAAAGATGACTTCATAAATCGTCTGAGGCGGTCCTCATCTTTGAAACCGGTTCGCTCTGACTTGGACTTTAGCTTGCCGCTCGCACAAAATTCGTATCAAGAAAATGTTTTGTAAATATATATACATACATATGGTATATATATATAATTAATTTTTTTGTCGGCCAACTTTTAGTTGTGATTTTCCTGTCTTTTTTAGAGTTTCCGATCTGTGCATTGAACCTGTTTCTCAAGGTTAGAGCCGTCCCCAAATTGGCTGTCACATTTGTTGCCAAGTTCGCAGATTTTTTATTTTTTTTTTCTTTTTTGGTTACATCATCTCCAGCAACGGACAAACTTGGAGATGCGACAATAACTGCCGCTGCCATTTGACTTATTAGCTTGCATGACGCGGCATGCCACAAACACACACACACACACACACGCACATGTATGGTTATAGCCACGTCACGGACATCCGCCTTTGGCCCGCCGGGCTGCATGTCCGGCATGTTTAATTTTCAGTGGAAAACTGTGAAAATGAAAAAAATACGATGTTTTTTATTCTTAGCTAACACTAGGAAAAGACTCATTACCAAGAATTAGCTGCTTGATCACAGTAGTTTTATGTTGCAGAACGAGGCGAGATTAAGCTGTTTATAATTCAGTAAATATTGTTATTTAAAAATTGTATAAATATTACATAAATAATACATAACTGCATAAATTCTGATTTTTTTTAATAAAGTGATTCTAGTTTTATTTAGTTAATTTATGTTGAATTAATTTGATTGATCACTTTGTGCTACTTTTAAAGAACACATTTATATTTAGTCCCCATATATGGCTGCTTCTTATTCTTATTCTACAGTTCTCTGCTGAAAAAACATATGGACCAAAGTATGTCTTGACCATATTTTGTTTAACATTTCTTTTAAAGATTGATTATATATTTACTTTATGTGCTGAAAAAACATTTGTTTATATATTCCTAACAAGCTACAGTCACAAATTTTGATACTTAAAAATTTAGAAATAAAATTAAAATAAATTTGCCAAGTTGCAGTTATGGGTTTTTTTTTTTATATATGCCCATTTTCATTTGCTGCTAATAAAAAACTACTTAAATTTTCAGTTTTAAGTTCAAAGTGTTGGTAATAAGTGGGCGTGTTGCCGCTTAGTTTTACCGTCAAAGCCAGATAATTTTCAACGCATTTACATATTTTGTTATTACTCGTTGCCGCCCTCATGACTTTTAAGTACAAGAATCTATTGGCTAATTGACTGGCAAACAATTGGAAAATAGCTTGAATAACATTAATCATGGCTCAAACCAGCAGAAGGTTGTGCCTGTTTTTTAGTTATTGGCCACACACAAAAACACAAAAAAAAAAAACGAGCTTGTCTAAACTTTTAGCACTTCTACGGAAAGGCCTTAGCCATAATTATGACTCTGCGTTTGTTGTTGTTTTTTATTGTTGTGTTGGCGTCTAAAGAAGCAATTAGAAAATTTGATTGATAGCTGGAAGAGAGGGTAAAAAAATATACGACTTGCATCATCAGCACTGGAAAACGAATGAAAAACTTTTTGTTGGGCCTTTCGCTTGATGCATGGCCTATTAATTGGTTAATTTGTGGTTGTTAACTATCAAAATATTTTTTGTGATATGTGTGTGTTGACTGCAACACCTATTGTTGTGAATAATTGCGGCCAATTGTCATTTGTTATTTTTTTTTTATTCTTTGAAGGCAGCTAATGGAATCTGAAATACGCTTAGTTCTATATAACATGTGGGCTAACTGTTGGGAATTATGGCTGACGAACGCCAACGCAGTCAATAACAACAAATTTCAATAATTAAAAGCAACAAAGACCAGTTTTTTTTTCTCTCTTTTTTGATACACACACACACAATTTATACGGCACTTCTTAGCCATAATGAACTTAACTTGTTTATATAACAAGCACAACAAGCTGCTCGGTTGACCTTGAGACAAAAGCGGCTACACAAAAATGCGTCAAAAAAATATATTTTTGGTTGTGTGTATATATATATTTTTTGTTTGTTTGTTGCTGTACTCTGCATTTAATTTTTGAGCACCTGAAAAGTGAGTTGTGGTTACAACATTTGTGCCATCATCAGAAAATATCAATGAGAAAACGGGCTATTTTTTATTCATATTCAATTTTTTCAATAGCTGACGCACTCTGAAATAAAAATCGTTTCGTCAGCTTGGCTCGGGTTCATAAACTTATTAATTGATTTATAATCGCTTTACTTTTTTTTTTTTGTTTAATAATCAGCTTTGAAGAACACGCGAAAGAAAGCTTAAAAAAAGGTTCATTCAACCTGCTGAAGAACTTACAATGTTAAATTCCATATTTGGTTTGCCAATGCTTCATTTTTTTGCAACAATATTGATTTACAGGTAATTAACGGTTTGCAAAACGAAAGACTTAGGCAACAAACTTGCTACTTGACAGTGAACACTCGTTATAAGCGACGCATTGTGTGCTCTCTCTCCCTCGCTCATTCTCTAATTATGCAAATTCGCATTTTTTTTGTTTTTTTTTGGTATTTGTATTTTTATTGAGAGGCGTGGTTAACGATTTGCATTGACGCACATGAGTCACAATCCGAGGTTCGTGCGGATTAAGCGGCCAGGCCAACAATCAGTTTGTCTCTGCATTAACTGAAAAGTCGTCTGGCTAGATTCTGTGCAGCCACCTAAATGCAGGCTTTTACCTTAAAAAAAGAGGTAATACAAACAGGCACTGCGTGGGTTAGTCTGGCCCAAACAATGTGGCTTGTAATTGTACAATCGTTCACAAAACACTTTCAAATTCAAACCAACTGGGGCGTGGGTGTGGCTGGCTGGCAAAAAAACAAAAAAAACTGGTGCATGTTGTCATGACTTTTGAACCGGGTCTTGTATTTGCAGAGCGCTGTTTTCTGTAGCTTACCCTGTTTTTAATTAAAAGCAGGTATTAGAGCTGGCCAAAAAGAGGAAAATTTTACGGTAGTGATGTGAACAACATTTTAAAATCAAATCTAAGGCGGTCTAACAATCACTATTTTTTACATATTTTAAACATATATCAGCATTGCAAATATGTAAGATGGACATACCAATTTTTCCAACTCCCATAACTTCGCCAAAACTGAACCGATTTTGACGCTTGAAGGCGTTTCTTTCATGATTTGTCCTATAGATTGATTCTACATTCAAAATAGATGCATTTTTGAAAATAAAATTATTTAACTTTTTTGGAAAAAATCATGTGGTCCCCCCTTATCAATTTTCCAAAAAAAATTTTTTTCAAAATTTAAAATTGCGAATTTTTGTTTTTAATCGTTTTTGTTGGTCATAATTAGCATAAAAAACAACATTAAAAGTGATTTGGAGGGGGTAAAATTTTTGGTCAAAAATCATGTCAAAATCGATAAAAATTTTGACATGTAAAGTTCTCGGGTCCACAGCT
>SCDY01000214.1:0-18122 GCA_004143825.1 Drosophila micromelanica
TGATTTTTCATACAGATCAATGCTACATTCAAAATCAATGCATTTTCGAAAAATAAAATTTTTTGATTTTTTTTGGAAAAAAAAGCATGTACCCCCCCCTTATAAATTTTCGAAAAAAAATTTTTTTCAAAATTTAAAATTGCGAGTTTGCATTTTTAATCAATTTTTCTGGCCACAAATAGTATAAAAAACAACATTTAACATGATTATGAGGTGGTCAAATTTTTCGTCAAAACTCATGCCAAAATTTACAAAAATTTTGACATGTAAAGCTCTTGGACCCATAGGTCCCATATTTCAAACACCTACTAATTCGTGAAAACTGAACCGATTTTCATGTTTGATGGCATTCTGGTCATAATTTCTCACCCAGATCGATTCTACATTTAAAATCGATGCATATTTGAGAAATTGATTTTTTTTATTTGTTTTGGAAAAGTACACATTTTTGGATAGTACACTTCTATAATTAACATTCGAAATTATATTAGATAGGGCGTATTAAAACATTTTGCGCCATCGAATATACGATGTATATAATGAGTTTCATCGATAAAGTACGCTATCATTTTCTCATCTCAAAGTCGTTGGCGATAGTCCATACCTATTAAATATTTATCGTTAAGTGGTATCGATGCGACAAAGGCTATGGTATCGAGCTGTCGCTGATATATTGGCAACTTCTATTTGTTTTTAATAAAAAATGTTGCAATAATGTTAAGCTCCGCCACCGAAAACGCAATCCTTGTAAAAAACCTATGAAGATATAAAGAAACCTTACAGTATTTGGGAGCCCTTACCTACGGTGACTGAAACGAACAAGTACCGCCATTACCGATGCTGACTTATAAACTGATGGTTGCAAGAGTGCTACCGCCTCGTCCCTTAGTAAGTGTCATTAAAAATGCTTAAGCATAAACGTAATATTTAAAAAAAAAATAAATAAAAAGTCAATTTTTACAAAGAGTAATTAATTTTTGCTAATGTTTGTATAACAGCTTATCGGCAATCTAAATTAGGCCCGTATTTGAACAGGCTGGTAGGGCCGTCGATATGTGACAGCATTGCCAGAATAAACTAAAACATAATAAACAAACATTTGTCAAGACAACCTACAAGAATCCATAAATAAAGAAAACATGGGAAAATTAGAAGGTATTCATTTTATCTGATTAGCTCAAAATAATTAAGTAATTACTACTTTTGTAATCGCATTAGATCGTCGCTCGAAGAGGAGCAAGCGACAGAAACCTGCGAGGTTTGCCTCACCCACAGAGTCCGCGCCATCTCCGCCACAAGCAAGCTCTGCTCCAGAGCCCATTAAAGAGGTGACTCCTCAGCCAGCCGTAGCTTCTGTCAAACCTACTGTGTCCGTACCATCGGTATGCAACAAAATTAGTGAAAATCCGAGTGTACGGATACGACCTGCCCCCAGTACAAAGTCGTCGCCACAGGCGGCAACGCCGCCAAGCAATGCCGCAAAGAAGCAGAGAAAGCGGCGTAACAGCGACACTTCAAGCGATGAGGAGCGTTGGCTTAATGCCATCGAGACTGGCAAACTTGAGGATGTCGACGAGGAGTTGAAGAAGATTAAGGATCCCAAGCTTATGACAGCACGGCAACGTGCTATGTATGAACGCACGCAGGATACCGAACCTGCACTGGCAGGCTTTGTTGAAGAGCTTATCGCCTTGCCCAGTGGGTACAGGGAGAAGGAAAAGCCCCAAACAGCCGAAGAGATTCAAAAGGCTGCGCTAAAGTCGCAAAAACGCAAACAGCAAGCTGATGAACGTCGTGAAAAAGACAAGCAAAAGACGATGGAGCGCTTGCTAAAGAAGCAGGAGAGCGGCAAACAACGGGCAGCAGCACGTAACAAACAGAACCAAAAGCACACATGTCCTTCTCTTACGTATATGAATACGCTGGATGGCGTGTACATCATAGTGCCTCCGGGCCAAGAGTTTCCAATTCAAGCACAGTCCGCGATCGAACCGCCGCAACGCAAGCTATGCGGTGTCCCAGGCTGTGGCAACCGGAAGGTCTACAATTGCTCCAAGACAAATGTTCCGCTGTGCAGTTTAGCTTGTTATCAAAAGAATCTTTCTGTCGTTTAAAATTGGAGATCTGAATTTATGCAAATAATATAAGTTACATTTATTGATTCATTAAAAAGTTGTTAATAATTTCCTGCTGTTCGGACTCGATGCGTTGCAGATACTGATATTCGCTCTTCAAGCGCTCTAGTTCGGCGGTATGCTCAAGAATCTGGCTCTGATACACTTGCTGCTCCGTCTGGCGCTGTTTGGCCATTGTCTTCAGTTGGTTTTGTGTGCCGATTGCGCGCAATTTTTCATTCTCGACATCTTTGGCAAAATTCGACGATATTTTGTAAAAGTCCTCACCGAATTTCTTAAACGCTTGCAAGTTTCTTGAATATTCCAGACACTCCTGCCGCAACTCAATTGTCTGATTAGCAATCCGAGGATCTTGCACTCGAAGCCTATATATTTCGTCTATATAGAGGCCAGCTTTGTTCAGCTCCTCCATGTTGAAACTATTCCGACTAACATTTGTTTTCTGTTTTATTTCTGCCATTCATGTTGGCGTTGCCATGGCTGCATATATCCACCCTGAATCCTCCAAACAAAAGCGATAACTTTAAAAAACTGGTATTCGATTGCATAAAAGCACCGAGCATACAATTTACAATATTGAATGCAATTCTAATCCTCTAATCGGATTTAAATATACATCGATGTATTACTTTACTTTGTTTGTAAAGTAACATATCGATTATATATGTATTATATATAAATATATAAGGAATGTTTACTTTATATACAGATTACTATTGGAATATTTAGCATACACATATACATAATATATGACAATACTTTGCAAGTTCGATCGGATCGGATGGATTAAAAGTTTCTTAACGATGACAAATGGGAGAAATACAGAATATAATTGCAATTAATCTCACGATATTCACAGTTGTAGTATATGTATATTAATTTAAAGGTAAATTTGTTAAACTGTTTTTCGGTAAGTATATAAACTATGAATGCGAAATTGCAGCCGCGATACACGGGCCAAAAATCAAGAGGCAAACCAGCAATGGCGGCCGCAAGCACCACATTTATCCAATCAAATCTGTGGATATTCCACCTTAGCTAAAAGTCAGGCGGGGTTGTTGCGTTTGTTGGAACGCAAACGCGCAAGGCCCGTGCGCTCCTCTTCCTCGTCGCTAGTATACTGATGCATGCTGGCGCCGCTGACGCCGCCTGCACGCACCGAAGACGTTGCTTGCAAGAGCTCCTGGTCCGGGGCATTGCGATTCTCGTAGAGTAGAACCTGGAGGGTCTCCTCGTAAATTCGTGCTTCTGGGAACTCCACTTTGGTGTGCTTGCGATCTGTCGCATAAACTATAGATGTGCAGCAAACTTCCGCCACCTTTTTACCATGGCCGTAAAATGACCAGCAACAAATCTCACTTGGTCCAATTACATCCTTGATAAAGAGTATGCGCTCGTTAAATCGCAATGACAACTTATCAAACAATTCGATATTCTTAAGCAAATTATCATCCGATGTGCTTGTGTACGAATACTTATTATTCTGTCGCTGTACCACCAGAATAACCGCCGGCTTCGAGGATGAGCTGATCAGCAGCTGCTCCTCCTTCTGCGACGTTATCAACGGTATGCGGCAGATTGGTTTTGGCTCCTGGTGCGTATACAATGCTCGCTCACAGGACATTGCTAGTTCCGTGATACAGTAGTATTTTGCTTCGGCGAGAAGCTCTGCGATCTCCTTGTTCGTCTCCGGCAGCGGGACACTGCCATCACGTAAAAAGTTCAATATTATGCCGAAATGATTGCCACATCGATCTATCAAAATCCAACCTGCCGCACGAAGCAAAAACACAATAAATAAGCAATTGAATCAAAATAAGTGGACAAACCTTCAGAATCGGTCAGCACCTCCATTCGCCCACTGAACATGGCGCTCAGCATGGTGTCATTGTGTTTTGTCAGAGTTCCAATCGTTGTATAATACAAGCGACCGCCCACATTTAACTTGACATATTGTGATGCGTGCCCCTTCAATAGCACTTTCTGGTCACCGGACATGGTTTCGGGCTCCTTAGCATGGAGTACAAGCTGGTTGCTGGGGGCTTGCGCCAAATGCACTTTACCGTTAAAGGCGCGGCCCAGGTCATCAATTTTACTGCTGCTACAATTTGTGTTTGATGCACCACCCGCCGTCACAGCTTCGATGCTTCCGTTCAGTGCGTCCACGTCCTTTTGTTTGGAGCCTTTGCAAACGCTTTCTTTCGCGTTGCTTGCGCTCGCCGCGAGCGCCAGTGGATCAATTTTGGCAAATATTTTAATCTCTTAATAGGAATATTAAAAGTATGCTAACTTGACTTTTGACTCAGTCAATCTTACAATAAAACGTACTTACATATATGAATATATATATGTATATACCATATCTGAATGTACTAATTGCAAATATTGGAAAATGTATTAAATTAGCTCAAAACGCTTTTTGTCAAAAAAATACCAAAAACAAAAAATATTAGATAACTTTCATCTACCAAAAATATGGTCCTTAATTTAAATTTACTTTAACTGCTGCAACTTAAAAATGCAAATTTAATTTCTTGAACTGAACAACGGTTACAATTGTGCAAAAATTTTTTTGGAAATTCCAAAAACTATTAATTTGGCTATTGCGTTCAGGTCATATTGGATCACACATATTAAAAATAAGGTAATAAAAAATCGAAATGCAACCCTGTGTACATTTTTCAGTTCACCTCGCTTTTAAATTATTTAAACTTCGAGTTGGAAACCTGCGACAAAAACTTGGGACAAAACTAAAAGGTGGACTTCCCTCGCCTTACACATACGCCGTTGACCGCTGCGACTACATAATACATAATTTGCAGGATCGAAGTGTCGTACCAAAATTACAAGACCTTCGGCAGCGATAAAGGAAAATTTTTCAGTTTACCCGCGAAGAATAGACGCACAAGTAAAAACTTGTCAACATGATATTTACGTACAAAAATATATGCCATGTATTTCAGATTAGCTCAGTTTCCGAATCATGGAGTTATCGTTCTTACTGGCTTTTATTTAATAACTCGTCACAATATACATTATTTTAAATTTTTGGGTGCATGCATCAAAAAATAAGATCTATTAAAGTAAAATTTGTTAGTATGTTTGCATATGAATTAATGGTGTGAAGTTGGATGATGTAATTGATGAAAGGTAAAAATTAATCACTGATTTTACGATTTTACAAAAGAACAAAATAAAAGGAATATATTTATGAATAATTAAAATATGTGTACAAATGAATATTCGTTATTTATACACTTGCATTAAATAATTTGGGAATTTTTGTGGTTTTCAGTGCTCTAAGAGCTTGATTTCAAATAATGATCAAAATGCAGATGCACTTGCCACTGTTGTGGGCTCATTTATAGAATTTATGTAGATGACGCGACTACAGCGTTTTCCTTCTGCTGATCAACCGATGATGTTGGGCAGCTGATAGATTCGGTGGAGATCTTAGCATTAACATCCGCCGATTCCAAATCACCCTCAATCTTCAAGCGCTTTGATTTGCTAGTACTTTCGGCCCGGTTGGCTCCATCAGCGCCAGCATCTGGTGAAGCACTACGTTTAAGAGCACCTTGCTCCGCAGAGGCGTCGGTGCCTTGTTTCTTTTGCTGATTAGCTTCAAGAATCGCGTTTTCTGTTTCAGCTGGATTTATTGAGGATTGCAGTTGTTGTAATTTTTGCTCGAATTTTACAATAACAGCGGTCATGTTGTCGCATCCAGTGCCATCGCCCATTGTATTTGGCGCCAAACAGTTATCAAATAGCTAGTTAGGAATAATTAAAAAATGTATACATATAAGCAGCTTGATTTAATTTTAATTAAACTCACCTCCTCACAAATTTTCGATAATTTCTTGCTCTCATCTTTCAGGCGCAGTCTTACAAAATCAACGACCTCTTCACTGGACATGTAATTCCATATTCCATCGCAGGCCAGAACCATAAACTCATCCTCGGGAGAAATGATAAGTTTCTTGATGTCTGGCAGGGCAGAAATCATCTGTGCTTCTGCTGGCAACTCCAAGTTCGTCTTGTATGCATGGTCACCCAGAGCCCGGGACAAGTTTAGTCCTCCGTTAACGCGCCCATCGAGAGTGACACGACCACCAGCCCTGACAATGCGCGTGGACTCCTCGTCGTCTTCGGGCTTGTGATCCAGGCTCATCTCAATAGCCTTGCCGTTGCGTGAAATAACACACCGCGAATCTCCGGCATTTGCCACATACAAGTCCCGGCCATGCAGCAGGCAGACAACGGCTGTGCATCCACTATCTTTACCAGGTTCCTCAACCATGTTGGCGCAGAAGTGATCATTGGCGAGCTGATCTTCGTCGGCGTCGTCATCTTCGCTAACATTGTCCTGCGAGTGATTCGGGTCGTTCATTAAAAACAAAAGAGTTTAACATTATTATTGTTGATGAAATTCCACTCAACTCCCTCATTAGAAATATTAACCCTAAGGACTGCAGTTTTTCATTTTTATAATAACGCTAAACTGTGGTATGCCCAAACTAGCTAGATTTCCATTCATATATTACCTCGTCATCGTCGTCATCATCATCATCGTCATCGTCGTCGTCATCATCATTGCCGTCAATCTCATCTGCCATGTCGTCATCAGAAGAACTATCAGCTGCAGCAATTTCCTGGGCTTTAATTAAAGGATTCTCGTTATAGTCGGCGTCATCGTCGGTGGAGTCCTCGTCTTGAGCAGTATTAGCCTTTTTCAAGACTTTTTCTGATTCCTTGCTAGTAGATGAAATGTCGGCAGGCTCAGGTTTGTCCACATTGCCATTCGACTTTGTGTCTACGTCGTCGTTGGAACCAGACACCATAGCGTCTTCCGGTGCGGTGGCAGTCTCATTACCAACTACAGCCACGCCAGTCGCCTCCGAAGAGGTCACGCTGCCATTCTGTTCAGTTGGCGCAACGGCATTGCTATTGCTTGCCGCAGCTTTGGTGGTGACGGATTCATCTTTGTGTGTATTAGTGGTGCACGAGGAATTGGTGCCTTTGCTGGCACTTGAGCTGCTGCTGCTAACTGTGGACTCATCTTCTGGTTCCGGCTTGCCAATTCTCGAACGGCTTGGGCCAGCACCGTCAGTTTCGTTTAACGCAGCTGCGGCCGCTGCTGAGGTCGAGGAGCCTGCGGGCTTAGCTGTTGGATCCATTACAGCTTTATTGACCGCTTCGGCAGCGACGGCTGCAGCACGACGACCCCGCAGGCACGTGGACATCAACTTTCCGGCAGCTGAGTCCGTCTTAAGCAACGATAAGTCATGCGTTTGGGGGAGTCCTTTGTATTTCTCGAGAACTTCGTTTAATGGCAAATTGCTTTCCTCATGCAGCTCCGCCAAATCTTCGTCGTCGTCTTCCTCGTCGTACCCTTCGCCGTCTTCATCCACAATATTGTGTTCGCCAGCCAATATTTTCAGTGTATTGACCACAGCAGGGTCGAGCAATGTCTTATCGAATCCAAGAAAGGCATCTTTCAGCGCTTGCTCCAACTTGCCGTTCTTGTAGCTCTCGAGGCTCATAAGGAACTCGGGCAGTTTATCTGCGCAATATTGTGCCACCTCAGCACCGCCATGGCCATCGTAGACGGCAAAAAACGATGTGTTCGTATCAAAATTCAATATCGCATTATGCGCGTCCTAATGAAAGCAAAAACCAGCCGAAATAAACAACACCAAACTGACTAAAAAGTTTTTTTTTTGGCACTAACCTCTTGACTGTTGCGCCAGCCCTGCATCGAGCTGGCACCGACAACGAGCATCTCATTGAATTCGTCAGTGGACGCCTTGTCCGTCTTTGGATGCGACAGGTAAGCACCCATTGTTCAGGCACAATAAGTCCAGCGCTTCAAAAGTACACAATCGAATCGTCGGGGTACCCCAAGCGCCCGCTACAGTTGCAATTGCGGAAAAATCGATGCTTGGCCAACGCACGCGCGCAGTGTGTACTTTTCGCGCCACCGGCAAAAATAAAGCCGGAGTCAAAGGTTGTTCAGATTTGTTTGTTCTGTAGCAATTACATCAAATGAGAACATTCAATTATTTTTCATTGCTTTTGTTTCTTGTTTGTCACCGATTTTTAGCGAATTATTTGTACGATTGTAATTAAAGATTTGCACGTTTCGTTTGGCAGCGGCGTCTCTATAAATTTTATCGTATGTATCCCATGCCACTGGTTCGCACAAATATTTGCAAAAATATCAAACAAGACCAAATTGTAAGGGTATACCTACAAGGGGACGTACTTTACCAAGCTTGCTTTTGTTTCCAATTGATTGTTTGTTTAAATATTTACTGCGCTATATTTTCGTCTTTCAACAAAAAAAAATTCTACACTGCCGACCGTGCGATGAAAAGATGCCATCAAGTTACAAATTGCGATATTTATATTCACATGGATTATTTGGGTTCAACAGTAAATACAAGTCTGGCAACGCCAAATTAGTTTACTGAAGTGTTTTCACTGTTTAGCATGTATTTGCATCAGCCCCAACTCCCGTTAGTGCGCTGCACAGTCCTGAAAAGAATATTGACTTTAATTTGGTTAAAAGAATAAATAAATCTTAGGTATAAGGCAAGGAAAGATTGATTTGTATTTTTATAATCTGCATTATTTTTATTAAATATAAAGCGAAAATGATAGCATTGGCGAACACAGTCTTTTCACATAGTCTATTATTTAAAACAAACAGAAATTAAAATTATTTTATTGATTTGATACTATTTACAAAAAACAGTGTGACCATATTTTTCGATATTCTGTTTTGATTAAAACTTGGTCAAAGAGGACCGAAATTAGTAAACGATTGCGTTTCCACAAAATGTTGTTGAGTTAAATAAAAATAAGGATATATAGGGTTATAATATTAAAAATCTCGGTTGAGATCAGTAGCCGCATCGCGTCCGTCCATTATCAGTCAGTTCGATTAAACTCAGTTTTTTCGTCGGTATCGAAGCTGGAGACTTGAAATCTTCGATAACACTAGTTAACAGCTAAATCTACTTTTTCTAATATGGGCCCCATATAATCGAAGATGAGCCTGTATTTTTTAAGCTGTTGGTTAACTGTAAACAAGTATATTCATTCCTTTGAAAGCAAAAAATCCGGTTGGCTTCTATGAACTTAAAACATAATTGTGTTGATGCTTTAAACATTTAATAAATAATTGTATTTGTGGTCTTTGGAACGGATGCAGCAGACAGAATAATAACTGCAGTAACTGCAACTCCCTTGAAGAACAAAACTCGTTAATTCGTAAAATTTCCATGGATTGTAAAGTATTTTTATTCAATGAACATAAATCATAATAAAATTTAAAAAACAGTTTTAGTACCCTTTACTTATTTAGACAAATTTGTCGCCTTACAGGCTCTAATTTTTAATTATATTCAGCATTTGTTTGCTTGATTGGAAAAATGAATTGAAAAAGGACAGAAAGATTATCTACCAATCAAAATCTGCAAATGTTTCAAAAGCTTCATATTATTTATGTTGTTGCAGGTTTCTGTTAAATATTTTTTTCAATTAATAGTAGAATATAAATTAAATAAATTTTGTAGTTTGATTGTTTATCTATCTATCTATCAACTATCGAATTTCGAACCTATTTGAAAATCATCAGCCAATGAACAAAATTTTAAAGTTTTTATTTCATAAAATTTTCTTTGCTCTTACAATCTGCATTTATTTGAGCATCTATAGCAAATAGCTCGGCTAATTAAAAGATTGGCCAATGAAAAACCGTTGTACAAACAGTTAAGACGTCAACTAGGCGAAAGCCCTTTGTTTTTGCTGGCGACGTCTAATTGAAGGGGAAATGTGAACAAGTGAAGAGCGTGGCTTTTTATAACTTTTTAATTGTTTCGATAACTTTGTTTGCCGGTTGACATTGTCACAGGATTGTCAAAGGCATCTTTGCTTAGCGCCAAATTATTTAGCCATATGTGTTTATTAGTCACGGCCAAAGATTTCGATATGGAATATGCATTAGCCAGCCAACATAACGTAATGTTCTATAAGCATGACAATGGATTTATGCTGTTATTATCTAATTGGTACTTGATAATACAAAAAAACACTGCCCTCTTTCACAATTTGGGCGCAAACAGGTTCTATTTTTGATAAGATAAAAGCTGCTTTTAATGGATTGGAATAGTTTAGTTGGCAATTGTAATAAAATGCGAGCAATCTGGCCAGCATCCCACGAAATAAAATTACGAATTTTTTGTATGGGTTTGGTATCCAAAAAACTAACTATATACATGTATGTAAATATATAAAATATATATTTATAAGATAGCTACTTTTTAGTTGTATAATAGATTTAGCTTAGATATAATTATATATGTATACAATTAAGTTTAGAGGTAATTTATGGAATTGAATTGTTTGGTTAAAGGGAGCGATCTGGCAAGTCTTTTGGTTGTGCTCTTTTGAGTCTTCATCTTCTTTTGCAATTCATTGTCATATTCCTTGCCAGTATAAGGGAAAAAGAGTATAACAGTTTAAGAGAAACTGGTATATTAAAGTAACGTACATTTTGGGCTTATTTTGTTCTTGTTTGTTTTCTTTTGTAATTTAAAATAAAAACTAATAAATGAACCTTGTTTGAAAAGGTAATTTAACAAGCTTTAAAATACTATTTTTAAAAATTGTTAACCATTGTACACAAATGTATTTATAGCAATTCAGGTGATCGGCAGCTTAACGGCACTTTAGTCATGCATTTAACATGAGCTGCTTTGCGAGATTTGCAGCAAGCAACATGTTGCCGTCTAATTTAAGCCACAGCAGCAACAGCAGCAACAAAAGCAGCTAAAGTCACCTGCCTGGCGAATATTATCAGCTGGCGAGGGTGTTGTGCACACAATGTGGGTTGTTGTTCTTATTGTTGTTGTTGTTGTTGTTGTTGTTGTTGTTGTTGTTGTTATCTAGACAGCATGTTGGTGTCGCTGTCGCGACGTCGCCCGTTCCCGTTAGGTATAAAAGCCAAGGCGGCCAAAGGACCTGCGCTCATTCACTTCGGTTGAGTTGTGTGCAAACGTTCGTTCGCAAACGCAAAGCTTGCCAACAAAAAAGCTACCTGTGGCAGTTGCAGTGGCAGTGGAAGTGGCAACAGGCAACAGGCGCAGTGCGGTGCAGTTTTTAATTCTAACTTAATTCGAAAGTGAGTTCAAAAACATAATTTCCATACCTATCCAAAGGAAGCTATCAGCATTAAATCTTTAAAATCATTCGACCTCTATTTTAATTCAGTTTTCGAATATTTTGACTACAGCGATAATTTTCGAAGTAAAATGATATGCAGATCTTTAATATTGGGAAATCATAATTCTAACTTAATTCAAAGTGAGGGTTTTTTTTTCAAATCAATCACGGTTTCCATACTTACCCAAAGGAAGTTATCAACATTGCATCTTCAAAATCATTCGGCCTCTATTTTAATTTGGTTTTCGAATATTTTGATTACAGCGATAATTTTCGAAAATAAAATGATATGCACTTCTTTGAAATTGGTATTTAATTTTAAAATTTCTGAATAATAAATCAGTTTACAAATACAATTAAATATACTCTCGCAGTGCTTATTTTAGTATTACTTATTAGATAGCATACCATTTATATTTATAAAAAAAAGCAAAACACTTCTGATAAAGATTTTTGTACAAAAATGTTGATCGCATATATAAAATGATCAATCAGCATCAACAGCCGAGTCGATTTCACTATGTCCGCTTGTCTGTTAGTCCATTCACGCTAATCGA
Organism: Drosophila micromelanica; assembly: GCA_004143825.1. Lineage (NCBI taxonomy): Eukaryota > Metazoa > Arthropoda > Insecta > Diptera > Drosophilidae > Drosophila > Drosophila micromelanica. Next base: position 11,921 of record SCDY01000214.1, read on the forward strand.
ATTAATGGCAAAACTCAATAAATATCGATATCAAAAATTTCGAATTTTGAGAAACATATACCCCAATGGTATCAATCAATTGGGCTTTACTGTCCCTGTTCTTTTTAAACCTTTGGTTTATACCCTGTATATACTATGGTATACGTGGTATACTTATGAACCATAAATTACAAATTACAGCTACAAAATTAAATTTTTTTTAATTGCATTGCATACTCACATTTAAAATTCGGTACAAAAAAGGATATACTGTATATATTCTGTATATATACATATATATATATTCTTGATCCGAACGCCGTTTGTCTGTCCGTCCGTCTGTCTGTATGACCGCGTCGTGGTAAAATGAAACGAATTCCCACAAGCCAAGCTTTCTTTTCCGTCTGTCCGTCCGAATGACCACAACTTTTTTCGGCGTATTTGAAGATGGAGACCTAAAACTTTGGATATATGTAGTTATCCTCTTCGACCCTAAAAATTAGTTCCAATATCTAGCACAGTTTTGAATCTGGGTAACCTTCTTCAAAAATCCTTCTTCAAAATTAAAAAATACCGAATTTTCCAATCATCTAGATTAGGCAGCATATAAACATATATGTATATACATTTGTATCTATGGGAGTTAGGGAACAAACCAAGTTTCACTTTAGTTCAAGTGATGAAATTGCTTATTAAATGATTGTCTATCTGCTACTTGAGAAAAGTTTTCTTGGCCATAATGAGCTACCAAATTGTAATGAATAAATGTTAAGTGAAATGATTGCCATTGGCCAAATGAGTGTGTGAATGATTATCTTTGTGCAAAACACAAAAATATGCACAAATTATGGTTGCACTTTGTTCTTCGATGGGAGTAAGCAGAAAAGTTTGCCGTTGCCAACGGCGCCAGTTCGCAGCCAGCTTCTTTCAATCAATATTTATAAATTGCCAGCCAACAGCTTGCGGTCTGAGAAATTCGTGGCCAGTTTCGCTGCACGCTGCCAACTTTTACTAACAAAACTTGCACTTCGCCCAGTGCTCCAGTGCCCCGGGTCCCGATAATAGTCTTTTGTTTCAATTTTGTGCTAAACATGAAACAGCCGCCAGTAAGCAGAGCGGGAATTGAGAAGGAGTCACAAGCAAGGTGTTCGTTTATTTAGCTATGCAAATTGTGCATGAGCTGTTTGTTCCCATTATATTATTATTATAAATTGTTCTTGTTCACAGTTCGGATAATAAAACAGTTCAGCTTCAGTTATGTTTTTAAGATATTTCTGAAATACATTAAGATAAAATATTACAAGTGTGCTATGGAGATACTTTGTGCACAGGAGAAGCAAGTATCTGTGATCCCATAAAGAATATATATTCTTGTTCAGAATCAACAGCCGAGTAGGGTTAGTCATGTCCGTTTGTCCGTACAAAAACTATAAAAACTACAGACTTCAACTTTAGACTCGTCTAATAAATTTGTTTCAAAAATTGTGTATGCTTTTTACCGTATTTTTTTTAACTGAAAACTGAAACTACGAACTGAATAATTCCAAGTTCAGCTTTCTTGTTTTTATACAATCTGAAATACACGTGTTCATATAGACGGACGGACAGACGTATCTTATGCAGGCATATAGTAATATGCCTTATCTATAAATAAGGTTTATTGCTTAAGACTTTATTTATGCTTAAGGGCTTAATGAGAAGCGCATAGAAGGGCGAATTTTCTTGATCAATATCTTCATATTAGGCTTGACTGTTTCTAAGCAAAAAGTTAATTTGGTGAAATATATTCCGTAGTTTTGTTGTTCGTACTTCTATAACGATAATATAAGCGAAAATAAATAATGAGTATTTGTACAAAAACACAAATTTGCTACGTTTTAATTTATATATATTTTTAAATGCACAGAGTTTGAAATTATGCATAAATCTCGCTGCACACAAATCTATTTATTTAAAATATAAGTTACTTTTAGTGATTAAATCAGATGTGCTAAAAATATATTCCAATGAATTTTTGTTGTCTATTGTTTTTCGTTTAACAATAAAATAATAATGCTATATAATGCGAAACAAAAGTGCATCAATTTCATACACCTATTTTTTGAGAAGAAAACAATTTGAAAATTTCGCGGTTTGACGGGCAGCAAAACAAAAACAAAAACTGAACACAAACCAAATCCCATCATGCTAAGCACACACATCAAATGCCTCTCCTATTTGCATAACCACATATTCATATTTTATAAAAACACATATATATCTAGGTATTTATACGTGGGTAAAAACACACGGAGTTGGGAGGGGGTCTTATTTGCTTTGTTACAGTTTCCTATCGCTGTCTGCTTTGTTGTCCTTGCCATGTCATTTTCTTTGAATCTAACATTAGCGTTTAGCTACTTTTTAGGTTGACCAGCGACATGACGTCGAAATAACGGCAAATATATTGGCAAGAAATCTATATGATTTTAGTAAAATGCGTAAATGCATTTACGCTAGTAAAATATTCCAAACATTTTTATAAAATAATAATTACATTTGATATGCATAGTCAGAATTATTTTATGTGATTTCTGAAAATGCGATATCACTTAGAAAATCCATTGCAATTAATTTAACTAAAATTTGCGTGCCCTATTTCTAAAATATTTTGTAGATTTTTTTCTGAAATAGAAAAACTTAAATCCTAGAGCAACATTTTTGTATCTGTATTTTGAATGGTACAAATATACAACATTATGAATTTTTTTTTTTTTAATTTTTATTCATTTTCTTTCTACTGGTAAATCTCGCTAAATGCTATCCACAACTATGCCTGGCTAAATACTTTTAATGATGCCGCGCAAAAAAAAACTTTAAGCCCGGCTAACCAGAAAACTGTCAAGAATTTGAGGTAAATGTGTTACACGTCAACATCAGCGGCTATTGGTGTGAAGCTGACTCGGGCTGTGTGCTTGAAATCTTAATTGAACTTCTATTTAAATATTAACAAGAAGGAAGAGATATTTTCCCGAACCGAAGTTTCAATACTCTTGAAGTTATCAGCTTGTCAAAATAACATTTTGAAAATGATGTTTTTATTTTTAATCGAATTTTTGCGAGATTTTTATGCTCTTGTAACAGCAATAGGAAATATCGATGAAGTTAGCAAGATTTAGCTTATAGTGGGAAATAAAATTGCTGAGTTTGGTAAAGATATTAAATAAAAAAAATTATTTTATTTCTTGTTTTGACTGTTTATCTTTATGATATTTTTTTTTTTAAATATAATAACATTTAAATATAATAAGAAGCTTTAAAATGTGGAAGATATAGCTTGTCCGCCTGTCTATATATATATATATATATATATCATATTATTATATCATATATTAATTAGTTGAATATTTTCTTCCTACAATGCGTTACACATTTCATGGCCAACATATTATGGCCTCCGCAAGGGTATAACCAAAAATTGATTGGGTAAACAAGGAGCAGAAAGAAGCACAACTTATTATTATCTGCAATCAAGCCAAATATCGTGCTGCTGATGGGAACCGGGATGAGGATGAGGCTGAGGGGTTATTTTAAAATTCTATCAAAATGTGGCTCATCTCTTTGTTTAGCCTTTTTACAAATCCGCCATGTTCAGCCATCGTCGCTTAATTAACTGAATGCCGCACTTCTGGCCACTTTGCCTACACACGCACACATAAATTGAGGCCAAGAAAGCGAAACAGGTGGGCATCGAAAGGTGCCGATTTTGGCCAACTGCTTTCTTGCTGACGCACAAATCAACCAAAACACAAAAAAAAAAAATTCAAATCAAATTTCGTACGTGTCCGTTTAGGGTCTTCATTCACCTGATTTTGGCCAACCCTCTTGTTAAACGATTGTGCCAGCAATCAAATCGAATACTGCCCTTATTCTTGCCATGTTATCAAGTTTGCGGGGTCGACTGGGCGTATGTGTAATAACGGTATTTACGATACAGGCGGACACACACCGAAAACCATAAATGGTGATTTAAAAAACATTCGCAATACCTTGATCACATTAGGGCTCAAAAAAAGGGCAACAAATATATGATTGCCGGCAATTAAATGGAATACCATAACTCCAGAATTCCATAACTCCAGATAAGCCCCGTAAACTATCTGGCGTGACTAATGACCGACACACCCTGCAATTGATAAATAGAAACAAAAAACCAAAATCATTATTTGGGGAATTCCGAGCCATTTCTTTCTGCTCTAGGCCTTATCATTAGCTGTTCATTATCAGTGGCGAAATGATTGCAACCAATTTCGCAACTGGCATCCGTTTTATTTTCACTTTTAATAATTTGGAAAATACGTCACTGCTCGGCTGTTTCCAGGTCAAACGGATTTGTTCTTAGCCACGGACCGAATAAATCTGTTTTTGCGGCAATTACCAAATTACCAAATATTCCCTAATTGCAATTTAGGGCCAGTTAATGCGGTGTTTGTCACCTGGCGACGTCTATTAAAATTTATTTGTTTGTCTTTGTTGAAACTCAATGTTACATAGCCACAATAAATGTGTGTATGTATGCAGGCAGCACACACACACACATACACAGCCTTGGCAGCTTCTTTTGGCCATTGTAAGATATCTAGCCTCGTAACGGATTATCTTGCCGTCGGCTTTTTGATTCGCGTAGAACTAAACTTATTCACGGCGAAAAGTAAAAGTGATTTAAAAGTTTTTTGTATATTTTTTTTAAATTGGTTTTCTTTTACCTTCGGTGGAATCTTGATCTAGTTTTACATTTAAAGGAAATATTCAAATAATTAAAATGCATTATCACAATTAATTTGGCTCAGACAACTCAACATGTGAACTAATGAAATTAACGGCAATTTATGAATTTAAGATACAAACCACAAAACTACATTGTACTTCATAAATTATCCAACTAAATTTATATATATGCATTAATATAAACAACTTAATAAACTGAATTTGGTTAGCAGCAACAAAGTGTTTTAAATTTCAATTTATTGTTTTAAAAACTTTAACCAGAATTTACATTTTTATAAGAAATTCAGCTGCAACCTTCACAAAGTTATTTGGACAACTATTTATTGCATCTGTTTTATAATTAAATTTTTGAATAAATTAATTTAAATATGCCAAATTATACAACTTTATAATTGTACAAATATTACCATAATTTTGTATAATGGTTTAACTATTTACTGTTTACCAGTAAGGACAATGGAACTAAATTTGAGTCTGATGTTGGTTTTTCATTAGGGTCAAAAATGGGTCACAGATGAGAAACCAATGTACTAAAACCCGTTAGACGCTGACGCTGAAAATCCCCAGCGCACCTTAGATATAATTACGGTACATTAGCTGTCGTGTTGCAGTTTTGCATTTAATGCATATATTCAAAAAAGGGGGAATTACAGAGCCAACTAAACAAGAATCAGACCCCGAAATAGCCGCATAAGAAGCCTTTGTAACCCAACATGCGTACATTTGATGTCGGTTTGAATTTGATCCAAATTAGAGGCGAAAGCCACACTAGTTAAAATAGGGCAGCACCTAGGGTGGGGCCGCAGAACCTTGTCCCAAAAGTGCGCAAATTTCTATGAATCAGACAGCGCAGTGACGAAGTTTTTTTTTGTCACCAAAGCTTCAGGTTGAGGTCAGGATGCGGCGCTGGCGGCTACGCCCCTGTGAGACCAAAAACCGCACGCGGTAGCTGCAAACAGGTTAACTTACAACAAAAACAACAACAACAAAATATCCCCTAAAAAAAAAGAAAAACACGCTGTGCTTAAATTTGTCTGGCCATTGGGTGCGTGTACACAGAAAACAGAAACAGAAAAAAACAGAAACAAAATGGGTCGGTATTTTGATCTATTTTGTACACAATTGCCTGTAATTAATTCGTTTAAGCCAACCCACGGGAAGAAAAATGATAAGCAAACGTGCATATAACACTTTTGAAGAATTATTTAGTTAAAACTATTCTGTTAGTTCAAGGCAGGGAAAAACGTAATAAATCTAATAGAATATATCATAAAAAATAAATATTTAGTTAGAACTAAACTTTTAGTTCAAGGCAGCGAAAATCATAATAATCAATCTTATAGAATATATCATAATATTAAATATACAGTGAATCAATAAAGTTTGTATGCAGCGAGCAAATCAAACTTCAGGCAGTAAAAAAACATAAAAGCAATGCATTTACAACAAATAAGTGGGT